>JAJEJO010001814.1:59887-127659 GCA_020662805.1 Glaucomys volans | reverse complement strand
CCGAGATGAAAAAAAAAAAATGCCTTTAGTTCCTTGTCACTAGAGTAACAGATTTTCTGTCAAGTTTGCTTTAATGATATTTTATCAGTTCTTTGGCCCATAGTATTTCAGTTTTGATTTCAAAGCTTGTGAACAGGTTTAGATACTGAAGAGTAAGGACCTGCTTTATACTTTGTGTGTATGGTATGCTTTGGTGTTTTCCTTTTTATGTAGATACATAAGATTCTTTCCTGATGGTCATGTGATGATGTTGACAACCCCTGAAGAGCCTCAGTCCATTGTTCCCCGTTTAAGAACTAGGAATACCAGGTAGTATTTTTTTGTAGTTTTCTATACAGTTCACATTTTCAGGTTCCTGGAAGCCAGTGCTTAAATTAATACTGGATGATTAATCTGTTGATTTAATCCTGGATGATTAAAAAAGCAGTCATGGGGGTGGGGAAGACAGTTGTGAAAATACCGGGGCCTCTCCAAGGAGAATATACTTCAGTAGGTTTGGGGGGACTTGGAATCAAGGTTTACATATATCCTAGCTGATTGTCTTTAGGCAAGTTGAGTAAATGCTGTTGTAATTCATAGCTTCCTAGATTATTTAAATACTAATAATAACTGAAAAATAGATTTAAAGCTTTTTTTTTTTTTTTTTTTTTAGAACTGATGCAATTCTGCTGGGTCATTATCGCTTGTCACAAGATACAGACAATCAAACCAAAGTATTTGCTGTAATAACTAAGAAAAAAGAAGAAGTGAGTATGCAAGGTGGAATTGAGAATTTTATTATTTAACTATTCATTCAAGCATTCTCAGAATAAAGTACTGTTTCATATACTACTTCACAAAATATATAACAACTTAAAGTATCTGAGGAGGACTGGAGAGTTTTCTATCATGTTATTTTTTATTGGATACGCTTGTTTTCCTCCAGCTGATTTCCTTTTTTAGTCCAGTGTTTTTACATATAAAAAGGTAAAGTCAAAATTTCTTGTGAAAAATTATACCTGAATATATTTCTGACTCTTTTCACTTTGAATCATAGAGGTTTTTTCTTCCTAAATTAGCCACATAGGTCATTCGTTTTATAAAGGTATTCTTAGAAACAATTTCAGTTTCTACTGAAAATCTGCTTTCCTTCCTCTTATTCTTGCAAAAGAAAAAAATGCCAAGCAAATGTGATTACTGATATATTCTGTATTCTAGAGTACTTTAAATTCTCTTAACAGATTGAAGGCCAAATTTTTTTCACAGCTTCTTCCTTATGTATTTTTTAAATCCTGGTTAAAAAATATATGTAAGACATCAGTTGGTGGGTAAATGGATTAAGTATTTGCCTGTTGCCTTTATAAGTATTAGTTTTTGAAAGGAATTTGTTGTATGAAATCTTTCTTCTCTAGCATCATGTACCAAAATAGGGCAGCATTTCATCTGTGAGTCCTATCTCCTTGTAACCATCTGTCTCTGGCTTCTCTATCTCCCCGAGATAGGCTCCTGGAATGCAAGGCAGCTGTCTGAGGAACAGAGATAATTGCTTTGACTATGACCAGGAGTTTTCTGAGGTCAAAATTGGGAATTATGAGACCCTAGTTGTGTAGGTTTTGTCTAATGAAAGTGTATAGGAACTCCCATGAAGATTGTCAGTTTTCTTTTATAATGAAATCGTTCACAGTGTTTACATTTTTTGTGCTTTAGCATTTTCAAAAGTGTAAATTTAATGAACCTTGTCACATCTATTTCTTCATTGACTGTTTTACTGTTATTTTAAAAGATAAGTTATACCCTGTGCTTTTTCTGCAGCTTTTACCAGTTTATCTAATAAAATATTCCTAAGTGGTTTTTAGTAGAACAACAGAAGTTAAACTTTGGTTAACTTGTTTAACCTCTCTGGATATTCATTTCTTCACCCATTAAGTAGAAATACTGCCATCTAACACATAGAGTTATGATGATGGGAGAGGAAACCTTATATTTTTAGAGTACCTACCATTTTTCAAGGCACTTGTACATTTTGATGTGATGCCCAAGACAGCTCTTTATTGTGTGCAAATATGGTTACTTCCAGTGTTACTCTTCAGTAGTGTATCCCATAAACATACAAGAGAAATAGGTTTCTTATAGCTCATGCACTTTTTCTTTTACAGAAACCACTTGACTACAAATACAGATATTTTCGTCGTGTCCCTGTACAAGAGGCAGATCACAGTTTTCATGTGGGGCTACAACTGTGTTCCAGTGGCCACCAGAGGTTCAACAAACTCATCTGGATCCATCACTCTTGTCACATTACCTACAAGTAAGTGAGTGGAATAAAAAGTACCAAGATTAGCATAAGTGTGTAGTTAATATCCAGCTTGGGAAACTGTTAAATGTTTCCAGTTTGCATTAGAAAGCAAAGCCACAGTGTAATACTGCAAACCAAGAATGGCCAAAATTAAAAAGGCTAAGCGTAAGTAAGAAAGTAGAGCACCCAGAGCACTCTCACAATGAATTGGTATAACCATCATGGAAATGAAAGTGGTATTTCATTACTTACTCATTGATGTACTCAAGGCACTTTTACATTACCAGATAATTTTTCTTCTGTAGTTAAGTATTATTTTTTAGAATTCCTTAGGATGAATCAAATGGAAATAAGTGAAAAATAAAAAGATTTCATATATTTCAAATATAGTAGGTGACTTGTGTTTAAAGGTCTTTTGAGATAGGATTTAACCTGTATGAAATAATTAATGAACTCAAGGGTGCATGTGAAAAAGGAACAGTATAGAAATAAATAAAACAAGAATTGGAAGTGAAATACCAATTCATGTTGATAATTAAAGTTAGCAGGTGGTAGGTTTGAAAGAGTATCAGTGTGTGACTAAGGGCTCACCATTCAGATAGAATCCAAAATCCTGAAACAAGTTTTCAATCTTGACCATATTGTTGAAAATTTTCTTCATTACATTTCCACCTTACAAATGACTTTTCCCTACTTATTTGGATAAACCTGACAACTGAGAATTTTTTTTTTGTAGACCTTAGCTACCAGTCCTTTTTGCTTCTCTTTATAATCTGATGCAAAGAAAGAAAAGCCATAAGTAGAACCAAGCTAATGAGTTATAGCTATATTACATGGTTGACCCACTAGAAAACTAGGATTAGTTGTTTGATTTTTTGTTTTGGTTATTGGTAATTTTTGCAGTACTAGGGATTGAACACAGGGCTGTTTTACCACTGAGCTACATCCCTGGCCCATGTGAGATAGACTCTTGCTGAAATTTGCAATCCTCTGTCTCTGCCTCTAAAGTAGATAGGATTATAGACAAGTGCCACTGCACTCACTAGGATCCATTATTTTTAGAACAAAAAGGACATTATAATAGGTATTGTTTGAAGCTGCTAGTGATTACATTGATTTCTTTTAATTTGCAAAATCACTTAAATTTTCTGCTATGTTTATTTCTCTTTTTAGTGGGAAAGGTGTAATAAAAGGCTATGGTAGCATAATTTATCACCTTCTTTTCCTCTGCTTCACCTATTATTTTCCTGTTGTAGAAGCAACTGTTCTATTCTAAGAATATAATTCATTTTGAAAGACATTTTGAGAAGAGCCTTAAATTATCTATATGTATTTTCAAAATTCTCTTAGGAGTATTAAAGAATATGTTTGAAGGACATAATTAAAAATACCACATTATTGCAGAGTACAGTGGCGTATACCTATAATCCCAGCTACATAGGAGGCAAGAGGATCACAGGTTTGAGGCCAACCTGGGCAATTGAGTGAGACCCTGTCTCAAGATAAAATGAAAGGGGCTGGGAATGTAGTTCAGTGGTGGAACACTTGCCTAACATGCATGAGACGCTCAGTTCCATCCACTATAATGCACACACGCACACAGCATTTTAAAATTGCCAAATACTGAAAACAACCTAAATCTCCAAAACAAGAATTAAAAAAATTGTACAGACAGGCAGAATAATGTAGAGGAAATAAGATTACTGTTTTACTTTTTCATTACTGTGACCAAAACACCCCACAAGAACAACTGAGAGGAAAAAGCTTATTTGGGGCTCATAGTTTCAGAGGTCTCAGTCCATAGACAGCCAGCTGTATTGCTGTGGGCCTGAGGTACAGCAGCACATCATGGTGGAAGCCCCCAGAGGGGGAAACTTGGGGTCAAGAAGCTGGGACAGGAAGGGTGCCTAGGAAAAGCCTTCCAGGCCATGCCCCCAGTGACCAGCCTCCTCCAGCCACACCCCACCTGTCTACAGTTAGCACCCCGTCCGTTCAAACTAGGACAGAATAATTAGATTAAAGCTTTCACAATCCAATCATTTACCTTCAAATGTTCCTGCATTAACAAGAGTTTGGTGGGGAAACTTCCTGTCCAAACCATAACAATAATAGAGTATGATCCCTCCAGCAGGTGCTGGGGAAAGCACTAGAAGTACTTCATATGCCTACGTCTGGGTGTAGAACAACTAGTGACCTGTGTACTTTCCTAAATACTCCAAATGTTCTACAGTGTGCCTCAGTTACTTAGAACTTACTGAGATGAATTAAATAATTTTTAATTAAAAGCTAAAGCATAAAATAAACTCACCCCTGCAAACACAGAAGGTTTTTAAAGGAGTTGGAATTTCCCTGTTTGTCAGTTTTTTATCACTATGACAAATAACTGAGGAGAGATTTATGTTTCAGAGGTATCAGTCTAAGGTGAGATAGCTCCATTGCTCTGGGCCTCAGGTGAGGCAGGGGAAGGCTGCTTACCTGTTGGCAGCCAGAAAGCAGAGAGAGAAAAGGAAGGTTCCAGAGATAAGAAATATCCTTCCAGGACATGCTTGTAACTAGGCCTCACCTCCTGTAGTTTCCACCACCTCTCTATAATTCAGTCACTTCCCAAAAGCTCCACCTTTGAACATTGCTTCATTGGTGACCAAGCCTTCAACAAAGGAGCCTCTGGGATTACAGATCCAAACCATAACACCTGTACTAATAATTTTTTGCTTTCTTTCCAGATCAACTGGTGAGACTGCAGTCAGTGCTTTTGAGATTGACAAAATGTACACCCCCTTGTTCTTTGCTAGAGTAAGGAGCTACACTGCTTTCTCAGAAAGACCACTGTAGAGCCTCAAGTCCAGTCCTGTCACTGTTGCATGAATGAAAAGTATATAGCGCAAAAGAGCACCTAAGTTATAAATGTACATATATATATATATATATGGAATTGGAACTTATTTTAAATTGTTGGAATTCTTTTAAGAAGAGTATAAATTGATTATTTTTTTTATTTAAAGGGATAGTTGATTCTTGGGGTGTTTGTTTTAAAATTATAAGTTGTTTGAGCAAATTTATGTTGTGAACAACCTTAATAGAGGTTTTAATCATGTCCTTTTTCAAGCAAATTTCCATCACAAGTCGTCTTCTGCCTGAGCATTTTAATACCTAATTGCATCAGGGGAGAGCTTTACTGAAGAAGTATTTTATTTCCCGCATGACATAGTGTCTTTGCACTAAGGCTCAATGTGTGAAAACTGTTCTGGATTTGTTTGAAACTGTTTAACCAATAAAGATCATAAATGTTTCTTTCAAGGAAATGTATTTGACTCAAAGTGTGAGATTATTTAATAAGCACTCCCAGGATAACCAACAAAGACTTAAGAATCACAGCCTTATTTCATCATCCATCTTTATATTTAGCTCAAACTACGCTCTGACTTCTGTATTTAAGTGTGTGTCAAAGAGTGAATCCCTTAGGACTGGAACACTTCAACAAGCTCATCTAACTTAAATTTGCTTCCAAGTTCATATTGACATTAAAAAACATAAGTTCCCACAATCCAGTATGAGGCATTTAAAAAGGCTAATATATTGAGACTGATAGTGTCCCTGGTTTTTGATCCCCGTCAATTTTCAAGTTGTAAAAGAAAAAAAAAAAAAAAAAACACTTGCCTAAGGTAAGGCAGATGTCTATGGTATGACTTGACTTTTTTCTTTTTTTGAGACAGGGTCTAAGTTGCTGAGGCTGGCCTTGGACTTAGATCTAACTCTTGTCTCAGTGGGATTAGAAGTGTGCTCCACATGACTTTTTTTTGGGGGGGGGTATTGGGGATTGAACCCAGGGGCACTCCACCACTGAGCCACATCCCCAGCCCTATTTTGTATTTTATTTAGAGACAGGGTCTCACTGAGTTGCTTAGGGCCTTGCTAAGTTGCTGAGGCTGGCTTTGAACTCAAGATCCTCCTGCCTGAGCCTCCCAAGTGCTGGGATTACAGGCGTGCGCCACCGCGCCTGGCACATGACTATTTTTGATAAATTAGTAGAACATATGATTGGCCCATAGTCATACAGCTAGAAAAATATATTCTTAAGGAAAGTGAAATTTGAGAAGTCTGGTGTTTTGTAGTTTGTCCCTGGATCAGGTAATCTGTTCCAGGCAATGGAAACCAAGTTCAAACAGGGATTCTTTTGCAAGAGCTAAACCAATTACCTCTTATTTAGTTTTGAGGTAGAAATAGTAATTTTTTACAAATTACATTTTCTGTGTGAAATACTTTTAAAAAATACCAGAGCAATAAACATTTATTTTTTGAGAAAATTAGAATACACAAAGAACAAAAAAAACAGGCAGAGAGCCAATGGAAACTGGAAACCCAGATCTCTGAGTTTGCAGCTAGGTTCCATGTGGACCTGTCTGAGCCTAGCAAGGACTTGGCTGGGCCTAACAAACCCATGGAAAGTCAGAAACTGGGAACATTTTTTCCCAGGGGAACACAGGTTAGAGAGGCTAGAGAGAGACCAGTTCTCCCCAGCTTTGTGACTCCTACAGCTCGCAGGGGCTGACGAGGCCAGCTATAGGGGGTCAGGAGGTGGGAAGGGTGGGTGTGAGGTCACTTGGCTCTCTGCTTGCCCTGCCAGCAGGTCTGACACCCACAGCATCAGGGACCTGCCAGGTTCTGCACCAGTCTAGTACCTGCCTGGGCCCTCCAGCCCCCCAGTCCCCAGTCTCTCAACCCCCAAACCCCAGACCACTGCTCAGGCCCATAGCTTCACCACCAGCCCATAGCCCTGCAAGCCATGCCACCACTTGGTCTACAGTCCTGCCCAGCCCAGCACACAGCTTCACCACGGGCCCACAGGACTCACGGCCTGGCGCTCATGCACCTGGCCCAGGCCAGCTAGGCCCCTCCATCATGACCAGCTGTGTCATTGCCTGGCCACAGCCCAGGTTGCCCAACATGCCAATTCACTGCCAGGCCCACCTGCCCAAGCCAACAGCTTCACCACCCAGCCCACCCACACTAAACTCCCAAGAGCAGAAATTGGGAAGTTTTAAACCCCAACCTTCAACTTGGTGAGCAACAAAATAATAAGGAAGGACTTGACAACCCATGGCCCATACATACTCCCACGTAGATTATACCTCAAAAAGAAAATCAGGCATGAAGAACACATACTCACTGAATTTTGTCCACCAAAGTGGAAATTATTCCTTAGTTTCTTAACCTTTCACCAAGATTTTTCCTTTTTGGTTGTTTTTGTTTCTTTTGCTTAAATTGGATGTGTACTAATTGATTCAAGGATTCCTACACATATACATATTTGTTTCTCCTCATTTCTAGCCTTTTTTTTTCTATTTCTTTTTTTAGGTGTTATTTTCCCATGCTCTGTATTTTGAGGGTTAGGGTTTTTGATTAGCATATTTTGATTTTGTTTTGTTTAGGCCTTGCCATTGCTCTTACCTCCCTTCTCTCCTCTCTTTATTTTATTGTTGACATTCAAATTCCATTCTCTCTTTCCTCCTTTATATTCTGTTTTTTTTCCTTCTTTCACATTAACAACCCATCCTAAGTTACCACTGCATCTGCCCTATTCACCCTTTGAAATTAAATAATGTTCTAACCTCCAATCTCTTGTTTCCTCATACTCAATTCTATCCTTAACACCTTATAATCCTAATTGAGGTATATAATATCTACCCCTACCACCAATGTCATAGCAATAATACAGCAGAAGTCATAGACAATGCCTATTGTTTGCTTTTAAGCCAAACATAATTCATGAGTATTTATTGTTTTTACTGATGAAAATGCTAATCCTACTATTTCTACATATTGTACCAATTAACACTAGATATCAAAATAGGAACTAAGTACCTAGCCTACTTTATATTATTTGCACAGATTGTTGCTCTCCTTGGGCTCCCCTCCCACCTGATCTGTGAGGTACTAGCAACAGAGGGACACTATAAAAAAGGTAGAAAATCTGCAGCCTCAGATCCATCCACATAGATGGTAGACACACAAACAATATTAAAAAGCAAGAGAACAAACCATCCCAAATAACAGAACACCTCAACAATAGACTCTTGATGCTATAGTGGAGGAAATGTCAGAGATGGAATCAGAAAGTTCATGCTTAAACTGATCTTTGAGGTAAAAGATGACATAAGAAATGAAATCAGAAAATAGAAGAAGTGAAGATCACTTCAATAAGGAGATAGAAATCCTGAAGAAGAATCAGTTAGAAATTGAAATAAAAGAATCAATAAACCAAATTAAAAATTCACTGGAAAGCGTCACCAGCAGACTGGCCCACTTGGAAGACAGTTTCAGGCAATGAAAACAAAATATACAACCTTGAAAATAAACCTGACCATGGAGAAAAGATGGTAAAGAGACCATGAACAGAAATTCCAAGAAATATGTAATAAAATGAAAAGACCAAACTTAAAATTTATTGGGATAGATGAAAACTCAGAGATGCAAACCAAAGGAATGCACAATCTTCTCAATGAAATAATATCAGAAAAATTTCCAAACCTTAAGAATGAATTGGAAAACCAAATACAGGAGGCTTATAGGACCCCAAATAAATGTAATTACAACATATCCACACCAAAGCACATTATTATGGAAATGCCTAAAATACAGAGTAAGGACAGAAGTTTAAAGACTGCCAGAGAAAAGCTATAGGTCACATTTAGAGGGAAACCAATCCGGATTTCAGCTGATTTCTCAAACAAGACCCTCAAAGCTAGGAGGTCTTAGAGTAATACATACCAAGTTCTGAAAGAAAATGGATGCCAGCCAAGAATACTATACCCAGCAAAATTAAGCTTCTGAAATGATAATGAAATAAAAACCTTCCATAATAAACAAAAGTTAAAAGAATCACAAATAGAAAGCCTGTACTACAAAACATACTCAATTAAATATTTCATGAAGAATAAATGAAAACTGAAAACCAGCCAAGGAAGGAACTACATTAGAATAGTCAATCAAAGGAGAAATTAATTCAAATTAAAAACCAGAAATAGAATGACAGGGAATAAAAATCATATCTCAATAATAATTGAATGTAAGTGGCCTAAACTCACTGATCAAAAGACAAACTGCCAGATTAGATTAAAAAACAAGACCCAACAATATGCTGTCCAAGAGACTCACCTCATAGGTAAAGATATCCACAGAATGAAGATAAAAGAATGAGAAAAAACATATCATTCACATAGATCTCATAAACAAGCAAGGGCTTCTACCCTCATATCAGATAAAGTGGACTTCAAGTCTAAGTTAATCAGAAGGGACAAGAAGATCATTTCATACTGCTTAAGGGAATCATACATCAACAAGACATAACAATCCATAAATATTTATGCCTCAAACAGTGGAGCATCTACGTACATCAAACAAACCCTTCTCAATTTCAAGAATCAAATAGGCCACAGCACAATAATACTGCATGACTTTATCAGGCCTCTCTCATCACTGGATAGATCCTCTGAACAAAAAATAAATAAAGCTATAGAACAAATCCAATTTATAATTTAGATTTAACAGACATAATAGAATATTTCATCCATCAATGACTAAATACACTTTCTTCTCAGCAGCACATAGATCCATGTCTAAAATAGACCAAATCTTAGGCCACAAGGCAACTCATAGCAAATACAAATAGAGATAATACCTTGCCTCTATCAGATCATGATGAAATGAAATTAGAAATCAATAATAAAATAAAAAATAGAAGATACTCTAACACCTGGAGACTAAATAATACATTATTGAATGATCAGTGAATAGAAGAAGAAATCAGGGATGAAATAAAAAAATACTTAGAGGTAAATGAGAATAGTGACACAACTTATCAAAATCTCTGGGACACTATGAAGGCAATGCTAAGAGGAAAGTTCATTGAAGTGAGTGTATTCTTCAAAAGAATAGAAAGTCAACAAATAAATAATCTATCACTACATCTCAAAGCCCTAGAAAAAGAAGAACAAATCAATACAATAAGCAGGAGACAGGAAATAAAATTAGAGCTGAAATCAAGTCTGCTGACAATGAACTTTAGAATTTTCATTGAAAAGTCTTCATTTCACTTTCATTTTTGAAGGATACTTTCCATAAATATAGATTTCTGAGTTGGTTCTTTGAAAAATCAAATAGAATGGCTAAACCCTTAGCCGAGCTAATGAAGAGAAAGAAAACTCAAATTACTAAAATTCATGATGAAAAAGGAAATATCATGATGGGTACTACAGAAATACAGTTGATAACCAGACATATTTTAAAAATTAATACTCTAATAAAATAGAAAATCTTGAAGGCATAAACAAATTTCTAGAGACATATGACTTAGCAAAATTGAATCAGGAGAACATAGAAAATTTAAACATATGAATTATAGGCAGTGAAATTGAAGACACCATCAAAAGCCTACCAGAAAAGAAAAGCCCAGGACCAGATGGATTCTCAGCTGAGTTCTACCAGACTGTCCAAGAAGAGCTAAAATCAACCCTCCTCAAATTATTCCATGACATAGAAAAGGAGGGAACCCTTCCAAACTCCTTCTATGATGCTAGTATCACCCTAATAACCCAAACCAGACAAAGACACGTCAAGGAAAGAAAACTTCACACCAATATCCCTGATGAACATAGAAGCAAAATTCTTAATAAAATACTCACAAATCACTTACAAAAGCATTTTAAAAGGAGAGTGCACCATGATGGAGTGGGGTTATCCCAGGGATGCAAGATTGGTTCAACATGTGGAAATCATTAACATAATTCATTACATCAACAGACTTAAATGCAAGAATCACATAACTATCTCAATAGACGCAGAAAAAGCATTTGACAAAATACAGTATCCATTCATGTTCAAAACACTAGAAAAAATAGGGATAGTAGGAACACATCTCAACATTATAAAAGCTACACATGTTAAATCCAAGGCAAACATTATTCTAAATGGAGAAAAGTTAAAAGCATACCCTTAAAAACTGAAACAAGATAGGAATGCTCACCACTTTTATTCAATATACTCCTTGAAACTCTAACCAGAGCAATTAGGCAAAAGACAGAAACTTAAGGGATACAAATAGGAAAGAAGAGCTCACACTATCACTGTTCGCTGACATGATTCTATATTTAGAAGACCCAAAAAATTCCACCAGAAAACTTTTAGAACTCAAACAAATTCAGCAAGATAGCAGGATGTAAAATCATATCCATAAATTAAATGTGTTCCTATACACCAAAGATGAATCAACCAAAAGAGAAATTAGGGAAAACTATCCAATTCACAATAGCCTAAAAAACAAAAAACAAAACAAAATAAAACTAACAAATCAATCTAACAAAAAGAAGTGAAAGACTCCTACAATGAAAACTCTAGAACACTAAAATAATAAATGGAAGAAGACCTTAGAAGATGGAAAGATCTCTCATGTTCTTGGATAGGCAGAATTAATATTGTCAGAATGACCATACTACCAAAATCTCTATACAGATTTAATGCAATTCCTCTTAAAATTCCAATGATATTCTTCATATAAATAGAAAAAGTCATGAAATTTCATTTGGAAAAATAGGAGGTCCTTAGTAAGAAAAGTGAAGCAGGAGGCATCACAATACCAGACCTGAAATTATACTACAGAGCTTTAGTAACAAAAACAGCATGGTATTAGAACAAAACCAGACATGAACACCAATGGAAGAGAATAGAACACACAGAAACCCACATTCCCTTAGAGCTTGTACCACCTTCCCCTCTATATAACCTCAAGTGAATGTACTCAAGCAGAATGAATATAGATCGTGTGTGAAACAGTAAAGTTACAACTTAGCCTCAGATCTTCGAGTCTGTGTCACTTTATTCTCCTCGTCATCGACGCCTTCCCCCTCACCAAGCTGTGCCACGACCCCTGCTAAGGCTGGACCTCAGCAATGAAATTATGGCATTTGCAGGTAAATGGATGGAACTGGAGACTATCATGCTAAGTGAAATTAGCCAATCCCAAAACACCAAAGGCCCAATGTTCTCTCTGATATGCAGATGCTAACATACAGTAAGGGAGGAAGGAGAGAAGAATAAAAGTTCATTGGATTCAACAAAGGGGGATGAAGGGAAAGGAGGGAAGATGGGAATAGGAAAGACAGTAGAATGAATCAGACATAACTTTTCTGTGTTCCCATATGAATGCATGAACAATGTAACTCCACATCATGCTTAATTGCAAGAATGGGATCCTAATTAGAATAAGGTATACTCCGTGTATGTATAATATGTCAAAATACACTCTACTTTCATATATATCTAAAAAGAACAAGTTAAAAAGTCCAAAATGTAGAATAGAAAACAATATGATCCTAACACCCAAAGTTAACCAGAATGAATTTTTGCCATGTGATTTTTTTCTCCTGTTCTCTGCAAATCCTACAATAGAAACCTTTCCACTTTAAAAATGTTTTTTATCTGCTGTGTTTGGACATTACAGAAACCAGTACTGTAGAAATCCAACAGCAGCATCCAGATTGATTCTTAGGAATCAACAAAAGCATTTTCCAGAAACTGCATTTCATATCCTGCTTGAAACTCGTTCACATGTCCTCATAGAGAATCTGGCCTAAGAACCAATGTGTTGAATCCCCCTCTCTTCCTCCCTTGCATTTTCCTCCTTACCCACTCCCTACACCTTAGAAGGCAAAGTAGAATTGCTGGGTACTCTTGGAGGCTAGGGCTATAGACTCAAATTATTTATCTAGGGCAAAAGTGTAGCACTGGTTCTTCCCTCCCTCGTAATTGTAATTGCTCTTGATCTTATGGTATTTATCTTTTATGGTATTTATCTATTTGTGCACCTATTAAATATGGGATTTGGAGGCTGGGATTGGACGTGGTAAAGTGTAGGCTTAACATGCATGAGGTCCAGGGTTCAATCCCCAGCTCATATACGCACTCACACACACACACACATGCACACACACAGAGATTATATCGTACATAATGCTTTCTGAACCTTCTTTCCCTTCATAATAATGTCATGTACATCATTTTGTTAATATTTTTAATGGCTTCGTAGTCCAACTTTAAGCTCTTTTTAGACATTTTGGTTTCCTAATTTAATACCAGTATAAACATTTTTAATGTTTGTTATTGTGGCTAAATCTTCACATAGGTCTGTTTCCAAGTAGATCACTGAACCAAAGTGTAAATGTTTTAAAATATCTTAATATTTCTGGCAAGTACCATATACACTACAGAAAAATGTGAAAACAGATAAATAGAAGAAGTATAAATCATCTGTAGCCCCCTCACCCCACAGAACTTGTTTACCTTTAGATGTTCATTGTTCTGCCCTTCCATCCATAGGTGCAATTCTTCATTCATACAGAGAAACACCTTCAGCTGTGTCTCCTTTTCTGAAGATTTCAAGCTGTGGATCTTAAAAGCTGGCCTGCCCATCCTTTCTCCAGTGATGGGTGCTGAGTGTTACCAACACCTCTGTGGTACCTTGCAGCTGTGTCATAGGGGCTGAGGCTTCTGGGGGCTGCGTCTTCTAATTGAGGTCAGAGCAGAAACAAGTTGGGACAGTATGGAGGAAACCCACTCAATGACCATCCTTCAGTCACTGTGATAGTCATGAGCCCCTCTATCCAAAGAGTGATTTCAATCTCTGGTTAATGTGTGTGAACAAAGCTCAAACATTTGTCTCTGCTTTCTCCTGAAACCCCACTGAAAAGGCAATAAAACAAAGGGCTGAAGTCCTCTAAGACAAGGAGACTAGAAGTGTTGAGAACAGACAAGTGAGGTCAATATTTGGGAAGTAGAAAGCAGATCTGGATACTTCTGTACTGGATCTGTGATTTTGTGACTTTGAGCAAGTTGTTTAAACTTTCCACTTCACAACAATATATTGGGTGAAATAATGATACCTCCCATAGAATGGAGAGGAACAATAGATAGTTGCTTAGAACAATACCTGATCAAACAGCCATCACATGTATTAATTACTGATGTTATTATTCTGGAAAGACTTTGAGACCTCTCAGCCAGACACAGGGAAACCAAAAAAAGCAGACTGACAACTGATCTCCAGAAGAAGATAAGGCACCACAGAGAAATGAAAGACCTGCAGGAAGGACACCCAAGCAGCCCCCAGAAGTCAGACGGCCAGGCTAATGTCCACCAGACAGGAAAGTTCAGGCTTCTGTTCTGGGAAGACAGCCCCATGGTCACCTCTCAAAAACAGACCTACAGGTACTAACATTTAGGAGTCTCAGCAAAAGACCGTTCAATCCCATACTTTCCAGCCAAAAAGCTGGGTATCAGTAGACAAGCAAGGAACACCATGCATTTGAAGGAAAAAGTAGCATGGCAGAGAATTAGACTGGGTAAACAAGCAGAAAAAAAGGATATACAGAAAATAATGCAGGTAGTAGAACAAATAGTAAAAACAAAAAAATGTCCCCAGGGAGAGAAAAGAAGAAATGCATTTGTGAAACAAGAACAGAAGACTATAAGAAGAAAAGGATTATAAAAAACATTTTCCACTGGAAGACTGATCCTTTGATCATTATGAATGTGATAAATAATTTTTTAAAAATTTCAGATGAAACAGATGTTAAAGTCATTGGTTAAATATCCCCATGTGGAGGTAAGGAAATAGTCTTGAAGGAGTGTTTGCCTACAGAGGTAAATTAGGGACCTCCAAAATTAGATTTCATGGAAAGGGCCGGTCATTAGTCAATACTCAGTGAATTTTAGTTTTAGATTCATTGAGAACTGTGTGTTACCACATGATTTTGTAGAATCTTGCACACATACACACAGAAGTGGAGAGCAGAACAGGGCTTACCAGAGGTTGGAGGTGGAGAAAGGAAAGACATTAGTCAAAGGACAAATAAAGTTTCAGTGATACAGGAGAAATAAGTTTTAGTTATCTGTACAGCATGGTGACTATAATTAATGTATATTTCAAAATTGCTAAGAGGGTAAATCTTAGATGTTCTCATCATAAAGGAAGCTTAAGAATGTGAAGTGATTGAAATTGCCAGATTTAATCATTTCACAATGTATACATATATCAAAACATTACATGATAGCCCATATATGTGCAATTTGTCAATTAAAAATAAATATGGAGGGGTTGGGGTTTTAGCTGGGGTTGGGGCTGGGGGTGATAGAGCACTTGCCTACCATGAGCGAGGCACTGGGTTCAATCCTCAGCACCACATAAAAATAAATAAATAAAATAAAGGTATGGCGCACATCTTCAACTAAAAAGATATTTTAAAAATTAAAATAAATGTGGAGAAAAAATAATGTATGTTAAGTGTGAATAATAAAATTGTTGACAATATTAAGATTATATATGTCAAGTCTGTGGGGGAAAGTCTTTAATTTATGGATGTCATCTCATTTATGATAACAAAACACAGGTGTTCTTGTCCTCATTTTATAAATAAGAAAATTGAGCTTAAACGAGTCTAAATTAACTTGCTCAAGTTCACCCCAGTTAGGAAACATAACTGACTCCAGAACCCTTGCTCCACACACCAATCTAATTTTGCTTTTATATGTCAGTGCCCTCCAAAAAACTGTGGGTTCTTTGAGGACAATGCCAAGTTCTTTTAAATCCCTGATTCTAAAGCACCTCTGTGATGTGAACGTTAAAGAAAATAACACCATTAAAGAGACATTCCATGACCTTTCTTAAAAGAAATGAACCAAAGCAAGCTGTTGCCACTAGGTGCCACTCTTGTCCTGGACTTTGTTTTTTTTTTGTGGTCAATGGAAGTTGGTTTTCACATTCACATGAAAATCAGGGCACCCTCATCTTTCTGAATGACTTTAAGAGCTGCAAATGGTAGCATCTACGAATCAAGGTGTGCACCCAGAAGGAAAAGCCACCTGACAACAGGCCCTCCGTCCTGCCGTGATGGACTCCTCAGCAATTAGTCAAGAAGTCCAGTTGCCTTGCTCAGGTTTTATCTGGTCATTTGAGAAAACCGAATATTCTGTTTTGGAATGAATAGAAAAGGGATCCTGGGAGGATTACTTGGTGTTAGAGAATTGGGCCAGAGCCAGAAGAGAAGCTAGCCTGTCCCTAATTGACAAGCAGACAGCCCAATTTGTGACTATCCTGGGCAACCTCCAGAACCCCTTCCTGTAGTTTTTCACTCAGGGCAGAGATTTGGGTGGATCACTATTAAATCCACACAAGGTTTCCATATTTGCACTTGTTAGCATCAGAACTGAGATTCAGAAAAGCAGGCAAAACTGTTCTAATACTGACAACACTTTACCCTGGTTGTACCTGCAAATAGGTAGCAGATTGATGAATAATTGTGTGGACATTTCCTAAGCAGCACTGGTTTCTTTTTGACAAAATGACTTTTCTGGGCATACTAACTTTTTCTCAAATCCTGGCAATGGATCCAACCCAGTTTATAGCATCCAGGGCAAAAAAACATCAAGTTAAAACCTGCTATGTAAGCAAGGTGGCCGCCAACTTGTAGTCAAAACTAGGATACTTTTTAGTGGAAAGAGTGACACTTGGTTTATGATTACATGGGATAACAATCATAAATTTCGTGGGGAAATTGGGATGAATAGTCACTATACAAGGTCATTGCCCTACCATCAGCTTTTCATCAGATTTAACTTGAAGGTTATTCAGTTCTTGCCATTTATTTTCTTCTGACAGAAAAGAAGAAAATGACCACAGTGTAGGAAGAGTAGAGTGCCTGTCATTAGATTCCACTAAATTCTGTAGCTTTACTGTGAAACCACTTCGTAGGAAGTTCCCACACATCTCTTGCATGGCAGTGGTTTCTGCAGGCCTTCAGAAGGCCCGCCAATTTCTGCTTTGACTAACAGAGGCTTTAGTACCAGCAATCATCAACAGCTCGAAAAATAGCTGAAAACATATCAATTTCTACTTTTCTCACATTGGCTCCTGATTTTAGTCTGATTAATTTCTAATTTCTACTGGGGTTGAACCTATGATCCCAAGTTCATGTGGACAGTTGCCCAGAGAGATGCTCCCCTTGCCTTATGACTTGTGTGTCCTTAAAGTGTGAGAGTAAGGCTAGAAGCAAGGTTTCCTCTCCTGCCTGTTCCTTCTTTGACCCATCTGTGGGGTACCTCCATATTATTTCCTAGAGGAGGATCTATTCAGCGCACTGTGATGTGCAGAGAGCTGTGCGCTGTGGGGTAAAGACCACAAATTGGATTAGAGTGCAAGAACACAGAACACCTAGTGCAGAGCATGAGACTAACAGATGTTCAATAATATGTTCTTACTCACCATCAGACGGTCCCAGTTAACCTACGCAGGAAGCAGAGGCCCCTGTGGCCTTCTTGACCAACGTGTCAGAGGAGTTCTTTGCCTGGATGTCCCAATGCACAGCATAGAGCAGATGTCAGCACCAATCGTAGCAAGTAACTCTTACAAATACTGGGGATCTATAGATTGTTACTTAGCAAGGGATCCGTCCAACCTTAAAAATGATTCCTCTGAATCCTTAAATATCTGAATAGGAAAGACAAGATCACATTTCACACCAACATGAAGGAGTAAAGCCTTTCCCTAACTCAGATCTTGGCAGAAGTAAGGAAGTAACAGAAAACAGTAGAAAGATTGGACTTTGGGGTTACGGAGCCCTGGATTTGAATTTCCACACTTACCAGGACTTAATTAGTCAAAGTCACTTAATGACTAGAGCCTCATTTGTAAACTAGGGGTAATAATAACTACCTGCAAGTTAATGATAACAATAAAATACAAACGTTAGCATTACAAATGCAGTAAAATACTATGAATGCTAATCCCTAGCACACAATAGGCCCTCAATATACAGAGGCTACTGAAGAAACTGAAATATTCCTCCCCAGAATAAAGGGCTATTGACTTAAAGACAATCAAAATACAGGGGAACTCTGCCTTTTCTCTGTTTATCTGAAAGCAGAACAGATTCACAAAGACAAAAAAGTCTGTCTACCCTCC
Source organism: Glaucomys volans (assembly GCA_020662805.1). Lineage (NCBI taxonomy): Eukaryota > Metazoa > Chordata > Mammalia > Rodentia > Sciuridae > Glaucomys > Glaucomys volans. The sequence goes on along the minus strand of JAJEJO010001814.1, from coordinate 109,375 downwards.
TGGCTTCCTTTCTACCTGAAGACAGGATATAACTTCTTTATAACACTTACTGGTTTTAGAGACAACAGCACCAAAATCTGTAAGCAGAATTTCTTCCTTTAAAATTACTCATACATTGCTGGTGGGACTGCAGATTGGTGCGACCACTATGGAAAGCAGTATGGAGATTCCTCAGAAAACTTGGAATGGAATCACCATTTGATCCATTGAACCGACTCCTCAGTATATACACAAAGGGCTTAAAATCAGCATAATACACTCAGCCATATCAATGTTTATAGCAGCTAAATTCACAATAGCAAAGCTATGGAACCAATCCAGGTATAGTTCAACAGAAGAAGTGATACAGAAAATGTGGAATATATACACAATGGAATATTCTTAGTCATAAAGAAGAATGAAATTTTGGCATTTGCTGGTAAATGAATGGAACTGGAGATTATCATGCTATGTGAAATAAGCCAATCCCCAAACACCAAAGCTGGAATGTTCTCTTTGATATGCAGAGGCTAACACACAATAAGGGGGCAGGGAGGGAAGAATAGAAGATCATTGGATTCAACAAAGGGGAATGAAGGGAAGGGAGGTGGGATGGGAATAAGAAACAATTGAATGAATCAAACATAACTTTCCTACGTTCATATATGAATACATGACCAGTGTAATTCCACACCATGTAAAAACACAAAAATGGAAGTTATGCCGGGTGTGGTGGTGCATGCCTGTAATCCAAGCGACTTGGGAGGCTGAGTCAGGAGGATCGCAAGTTCAAAGCCAGCCTCAGCAACTTAGTGAGGCCCTAAGCAACTCAGTGAGACCCTGTCTCTAAATAAAATACAAAATAGGGCTGGGGAGGTGGCTCAGTGGCCGAGTGTCCCTGAGTTCAATCCCTGGTTCCAAAAAAAAAAAGGAAGTTATACTCCACATATGTATAATAAGTCAAAATACATCCTACTGTCATATATATCTAAATAGTACCAACAAAAATTTTTAAACATTACTTTCCTGCGGTTTTTCCTCCTCTGAAGACTGAACCTGCTCTCCTTTGTCTTATCACTTTGCTTAAATGCATTGCTTTGTTGAAATGCTACTTAAGGCTGACTTCTAAGTCCCTGCCTTGAGTTGCTTTTTTTCTGCATGATCTGTACTGCACCTGTTAATAAAGTTACTTGTTTTCTCTTATTAATCTGTCTTTTGTTGCAGAAATTTGTCCCAACTATGAACTTATGAGAACTGAATAAATGATCATTTCTCCCCTTTACTATTATAATGAAGGATTATCTAAAAGGACAGTATCATTCAAGGTCAGTGGAGGAGACAGCTCTTTACCAAAAAGGGACCATGACTGGGTAGTTTATACCAGAAAGCTCCTTATGTCAGGGCAGGTATGCTTTAACTTATCAAACCAATGCCTGGGTTTGGTCAGTTGCAAGTAATTGCCTGAAGTGCTGGTTGGGAAAGCTGCGGATGCTGTCTGTGCTGGGTAGGGAAGCATGCTGTGACTGATTGATTAGTGATGCTTGTGCCGCACACAGGATTAAGGGTGAGGGAGACAGAGAAAGTATGAACCAGATAATTACCCTTTGTTCCTTTCCAACCAATGGATGAGATGGCCCTTAGTACAGGCAAGAATTTGGAAGTCTAGAACAGCACTTGGACTTCGGGAAGTTTCGGGGAAATAAATGAAAGTTAGGGATGCTGCAAAGGCAGATGTAAGGGGAAATGAGTAGAAGACAAGGGAAATCCTTGACAGTGTGATGGGCAAATGTCAATGATTTCCTAATTATACGTAGGAGCAGCCCAGAAAGGGTAGTGAGAAGGACCTGGGAAATCACCTAAAAAAGTCAAGGAAAAATTCAGAATATTGACAAACCCCAAGTAAACCCTCAAAGCCCAACCTGAAGAGCAGGAAGAGAGGGAAGGCACAGAAGAATATAAGGGAAAATTAAAACAAATACCCAACCTCATCTTTGGAAGCATTAGTTTAAGTAGCAGCCATTTGTAAACAGCCCAAATGTAAAAAGCAAGAAAGTCTTGATTGTCCCTGAATTTAATGTCCCTTCAAAAATCCAATGTCCTTGCTCTGATTTTGGCTGAGTGTTTTCTCAATAAATCTATTCTGAGGTCTCTACTCTTAAGAAGAATCGAGTAAGGAAAAGAACAACCTGGTTCTTCTTAATCATAGAGTACAACAGATGACCTCTTTAAGTGTCAGAGGACTAAAAACAGCAAATGCCTGCTCCTGGCCCTGCCTGCCCACTGCCCCAGCGCAAAAGAGAGTAGCAGTATTTGAAGGAGAAATAGTTTCAAAGCAGACCTTCTGAGTTGGGAAACATGTCGTGAAAACTTTAAGGGGTTTTCTTCAAGAACGAACAAGTTTTTGCAACAAGCTTTTTCTTCTTTTCCTACTGAAACGATCATCTGGAGTGTGAGGACAGCTGCCCATGTGGTCACCATGTTGCTTGTACCCTTGAGAATCACCCATCCTGAAGGAGGCCTGGTGCAGCTCTCTCCCTAATCTTTCTGGGACAGCCAATATTCCTTTGCATTTTTTTTTCCATTGTACAATGGCCTTGCAGACTGGTAAGCATCTCTGACTTTTCTATACTTTTTGGCAAACATTATCAAAAAGTGAAGTTGACAGAGCTGGGCTCAGTTTGAAAAGAATTTAGGTTTTAGACTTGCTTCTTCTTTTTAAGGAACTGTGTATCTAAATTTTTTTAGTCTAATACAGAATTAATATACTCCTTTTTGGAAAATCTGGAGACGCATTAAGAAGTACTTGGGAATTACAAATGAACCTACCTCTAGAGAAAAGCACTGTTTTACCTTACAACCTCGTTGTTATCACTGGCTAATGAGTAGCCTGGTCATTCTTGTCCATATGTACCATGGGACACTGGCATGAGAGGAAGTTGTTTGCCAGTTTTTCGTCAGCCACAGTACTGGCAAGGTTTTGGATGGGGGAGGTAGAAGGAAAGGGCAAAAATAGATTAGGGAATAACTTGGTGAACATTAGCCTTCTCTGATGCATCCTTGCAGGGAGATTGTATACCACTGACTAGAACCAAGTCTTTCGTGGTTTGAAAAACATTATCTTTCAAAGCCAAGCTTCCTTAAGGTGGGGAGACTGACATGCAAGATCAATTGTGCAAAGTTCCCTGCAATCTAGTGTTGATACAGTTATTCCAAGGCCTTACTTCATTGCAGCGTACAATGAGGTTTTGCTACAATGCCTTTTAACCTTGACCTTGGGCTTTGCCCTCTGCCCCACTGCAGGACCAAGTTTCTCTAAGTAGGCAGTGACCACCTGATTAATAGGTGAGGTGACATGGAGGAGGGAAAAGGGCAACTTAGAAGCATTTCAGTCCCTCAAATTCTCTGCTCAGTTCTGGGAAGGTATGATCAAGGAGATAAATTATCAGAATGGTAGAGACACTTCAGGAAAAACATTAAATGTACTGACCCAGGGGATGAAAAGAATTTTCTGGAAATACTGCTTCTTGCAGTTAGTGACTAACCAGAATTGAAACTAACTCCTACCATTTCTTTTTATAGACGCCTGAGTTGGGGTTGGTCCTGTCTGGGCAGGGCAATTGGCCACAAGACTTTCAGGACTAAGAAAACTGAAGTAAGGATTTCAATGTGCCTTTCAATGTGAAGCCAATGGAACTGAGTAAATTCCTTACTCCCTAACCATGAGAATCTGAATCCACTTTCACTTATCTCAGAATTTGTCATTCTTGGAACATATGAAATTTTAGGCTGTATAATTCTTTGCTGTAGGTGGTTATTGGGAATGTCTAGCAGAATTATTGGCCTCTGCTTACTAGATGCCAGTGGCAACCTCCTTCTCTCAGTTGTGACAACCCAAAATTTCTCTATATATTGCCATATGTTGCTGGAGGTGAAATTGCCCCATCCTTGCCTTGTTGGGAACCACTGAGTTATCCTGAAGGAAGGAGGACTAACCAAAGACTGTGGCATATCACCCTACGGATGGAGAGATAGTTTGAGAGACAGCATATTTTTTTATGGGTCAGATTCACTAATCATTAAGACCCAGGTAAAGTTTGGCTCACATTTCCTTGAATGTATTATTATTTGACCTTTGGCTCAAATGACAGATTTCTTCCCCATTGATTTGATCCAAACTCTAAGACCCTCTAATGTTTCTCTGTCACTTTCCTGTCTTCCTCAGTTTTAGGAGGATTTCTTGGTCTGTTGTCTGCAAACTGAAATTGGTCCCTGTGGGCACCTACCGAATGCCATCACTGACATATTAATGGTGCAAGATGGCTGATTAGAGATGCCCAGCACTTGCCTCCTCCTCCACAAAGAAGAACCAAAGTAACAGGTGGATGGCTGCGTTTTGAGGTGAGTGACCATGGAAAACCACTGGAAATCAGCAAGAAAGAGACTGGAACCTTGTAATATTCAGAGACCTGGGACAACAGCATAATAAGAGAAACAAAACATGCTGAAATCTGCCACCATCCCTTAATAGTCAGGGAAGGGAAAGTCTCCTCTTTGCAGGGATAAGAAGGAAAGAGAGAGCTCCAGAAAACTCTATTGGTGTGGATACTGGCAATCCTGAATACTGGAAAGTTTCTGTCCTCACAATTTTGTAGGACATGAGTAACCTGGAATATGCATCATATTCTTAGTTTGGAGAAGAATCTCATCTCATCTGCCAGTGAACAACCAGAGAGCTGTAACCAGGAGTCATCTTGGGAAGGAAGCAATTGTCTGAGTTTGGATGGCTCTGGGTGGTGCGGGGGAGAAACCCCTACACTCTCCGATCTCCAAGAACTCACTGCATGGGTTGAGGGGTAGCTGCCTTGTAAACCCCACTTGGCCTGCTGAATGACTGCAACAAGCCCACTGGGTGCCCTGCACTTTAGGAGATGGGTATTGAGACATGGAGCAGAGCAGAGGGTACTGCCATCAAGAACCAGGAGGTTCTGAACAAGGAGGTTCTGACCAGGAGGTTGTGACCAAGGATCTAGCCAGTTATTTGTGGGTTTATGTTAATGCCAGATCTAAATAGGTGTCCATGTGCTTCCTACTGCCCTTCCTGTATGTACCATCCTCGAGCATCTGTTACTGATGGAGTAGGAAGGGAACACTGCAATTCCCACTGCTATTTGCTGAAAGGGTATGCTGAGGTGGCCTTACACAATTCCACAGATCTAACCATCACCCCACCCCAAGGTATACAAGACCAAAAAGGCTCATGAAAGGAACTTTGCTCAGCTCTAGCTGTGGTTTCACACAAGGGTGAGAACTGTCACCAAACTGGCAGAGAGGAACACCACAGTCTTTGCTGACACCCCACCTACACAGTTCCTGATGCTGCCACATCTTTGCAAATTGTCAGACTATGCACTGCTGTCAGTACTGAGTGTGAGCACTACAGGGGGGGGTTATGCAGTTTCTGTCACCACCTCTCCTTGTACAGCATCTGGGCCTATATTACCGACTAGTTGGAAAACAAGCACTCGGGCTCCTCACCATGCTGGTGCTGCCAGTACCAGAGGCCTTTGTTAGTAGCAGAGCTAGTGCCCTAGGAAAGCCCCATTCTCTCACAGGGGCCACCACTTCCACTGACAGAGTGGCTAGGCAGTGAGCACCCCACACCTACTAATGGCTACACCTCTCCAGCCTGAACTTCAAATGTGTCCCCACACTTTTGTGGCCCAAGAGACAGTGTTTGGTCTCTCCAATCTGCCAAAGAGTGCAGTGTACCCAAAGTCATTCATTTCAGCCAAAGATACTGTAGGGAGACTGTGCTGTGGTGCCCAACTAAAATAAAACCACATGACACTCCAAAGTAACACCCAAGACACATCTTTAGGAGATAGCCACTTACTAAAAAGGTCACCCATAAAAGTAACGAGTGGCTATGGAAAAACACTGGAAATCAGCAAAGGAGAGACTGGAGGCTTCTATAAGTCAGAGACCAAGGATAAGAGCAAAATAAGAGAAACAAAATATCTCTAAATCTGCCACCAGATACAAAAATCTCAATGTAGGAACACAAGAAATAGGAAACAAGGTGATAAGATGCATCCAAAAGAAAATAACTCTAGCAATGGATTCCAAAAATATTGAAATGGATGAAAAACCTGATAATGAATTTAAAATAGTGGTTATTAAAAAAAAGTTCAGATTCAAGATAATGTGTATAATTAAATGAAAGTAGGAAGACAACACAGTATATGAATGAGAAATTCAGAAAAGAGCAATTTTGAAGAACAAAACAAAAAGCATGGGAATAAAGAGCATGATAAGTCAAATGCAAAATATAGTTGAAAGTCTTAATGACAGATAAGGTCAAACAGAAAAACAAAATACCTGAAACTGAACACAAGTCTTTTGAAATAACACAGACACACAGACAGACACACAGACACACACACATACAAGAGAAAGAAAGAAAGAATGGAGAAAGTGTTGAAGAACTCTATGGGAAAACATTGGGACCTATGGAACACAATTAAATTAACAGACTTTCACATTTGGGAATACAAGTGAAGAGAGTAAGTGAAGAGGGAAAAAAATTAAATGGATAGAAAACCAACTCAATTAAATTATAAGAAAACTTCCCTAATCTTCAGAAAGATATGGATATCCATGTACAGGAGGCTTATTGGACCCCAAATAGATAAGACCAGAAAAAAAGATATTTGCCATAGCATATTATAGTCAAACTGTCAAAAGTACAAGCCAAAGAACTTTAAGCTATGCAAGAGAAAAGTGCCAGGTCACATTTAAGGTTATCTGCATTAGACGAACAGCAGATTTCTCAGCAGAAACCTTAGAGTCCAGGAGGAAATAGAATGGACAGATGCTAAGTCCAGAAGAAACCAGGATTAACAACCAATCAGAGTTATTATGCCCAGCAGGACTACCCTTCAGAAATGACAAGACAACAAAAATCAGAGAATTCATTAGTACCAGATGAACCTTTCAAAAGATGCTTAAGAAAAATATAGAACTACCATCCTGAAAGCATGTGAAAGTATAAATTCCGCTAAAAGGGAAGAAACAAAATAATGTAGGAAAGAATCAAACATTATCAATATAGCAAACCATCAAATCACAAAAACATGAAAAAAGAAACATGAATATTCAAAACAACTAGAAGAAAATCAGCAAAATGAAAGGATTAAGTCCTTACATATCAATAACAACCTTGAATGTAAGCAGACCAAATTCTCCAATTAAAAGATACAGACTGGCTGAAGGGATATAAGGGAGGAGAAAAACAAAACAAAAGCCAACCATATGTTGCCTACAACAAACTTGTTCCCAAGAAAGACAGAGACTGAAAGTGAAAGAATAGAAAATAATATTCCAAACAAATGGAAACCAAAAGTGACAAGATACACTTTAGTGCAAAAACTGTAAGAAAAGACAGTCACTATAAAGTGATCCAAGGATCAACTCAATAAGGACAATACAATGATTTTAAATCTATAGGGACCACCCAATATTGGAGCACCCAATTTAATAAAACAAACCTAAAGAGAGAGACAGACCCCAATATAATAACAATGGGGAATTTCAACACCCCACTTGCATCAATAGATCATCCAGACCGACCCAAAAAAACAACAATAAACATCAGAATTAAACTCCACTACAATGATATAAAAATGAGAAAATATTCCATCTAACAACTGAAGAATGCACATTCTTTTCATCAGTGCATGAAACTTCCTTTGAACAGAACATTAATTAGGCCACAAAACAGTCATGACAAAATTAAAATATTAAAATCATGTACTAAATCTCAACGGAATAAAACTAGAAGTCAACAAAAGAAATTACAAAAATTATGCAAATACATAGAGATTGAACACACTTTTGATTGAATAATAAGCAGTGAATTTTTAAGGAAGTCAAAAAGTAAATTTAAAATTTTCCTATATCCTATAATAATTTTCCTATATCCTATAGCTCAGTAGTAGAGACCTTGCCTAGCATATATGAGGTCCTGGATTCAATCTCAACCACCAAAAGAAAAAGTTTATCCTTTAAATAAATGAAAATGAAAACACAACATACCAGAACTTGTGAATGCTTGTAAAAGGAGTACGAAGAGGGAAGTAAATAGCAATGAGTGCCTACATCAAAAAAAGAAGAAGAAACTGACAGTGAAGCTAGTGAAAGAGTACTTGCCTAACACACGTGAGGCCTCGGTGTGAGCACCACATAAATACACACACACACAAAGAATAAAAATAGAAAGATTTCAAATAAGCAAAATAATGATGTATCTCAAGGATTAGTAAAGCAAATTAGTACAAAACTAAAATTAGTACCAAGAAAGAAGTATCAAAGACCAGATCAGAGAATACAAAATAGAGACTAAAACTATACAAAAGGTCAAAGATCAGTGAAACAAAGTATTGGTTTTTGAAACAATAAACAAAAATTAACAAATCAAGTGTGACACTATTCATGAAAAAAAAGAGAGAAAACCCAAATAAATAAAACATAAGACTTATAACCAACACCAAAGAAATACAAATGATTATTAGGGACTATTACCAAAAAAAATCAAAACAAATAAACAAAAAAACACATGCTGACAAATTGGAATACCTAGGAGAAATGGACACATTTCTGGACAAATGTAACCTACAAAAATTAAGCCATGAAGACATTAAAAATCTGAATAGATCAATGACAAGTAATGAGGTTGAATCAGTAATAAAGAGTCTCCCAACAACTAACTGCCCAGAACCAGAGGGCCTCAATGATGAATTTCACCAGACTTTTTTTTTTAATAGCAATTTTTGAATTTGTTCTAGTTGATTATACATGGCAGTAGAATGCATTTTACACGTTCACAAATGGAGAATAACTTCTCATTCCTCTGGCTGTACATGGTACTGAGTCTCACTAGTGTAATCATACATGTATATAGGGTAATAATGTCTGTCTCATCAGGTATAAACAGAGGAGTGGGATAGCTGGGTCAAATGGTGGTTCCATTCCAAGTTTTCTGAGGAATCTCCATACTGCTTTCCACAGTGGTTGCATCAATCTGAAGTCTCACCAGCAATGTATGAATGTACCTTTTTCCCCACATCCTCACCAACACTTATTATTGCTTGAATTCTTGATAATTGTCATTCAGACTGGAGGGAGATGAAATCTTAGAGCAGTTTTGAGTTGCATTTCTCTAATTGCTAGAGATGCACATTTTTACATTTTTTTTGATTAATTGTATTTCTTTGTGAAATATCTGTTCAGTTCCTTAGGCTATTTATTGATTGGGTTATTTATTTTTTGTTAAGTTTTTTGAGTTCTTTATATGTCCTGGAGATTAGTGCTTAATCTGTACATGTGGCAAAGAGTTTCTCCCATTCTATAGGCACTCTCTTTCATGTTACTGATTATTTCCTTTGCTGAGAAGAAGCTTTTTAGTTTGAATCCATCTCGTTTATTGATTCTTAATTTTACTTCTTGTGCTTTAGGAGTGTCGTTAAGGAAGTCAGGTCCTAAGCTGACATGATGAAGATTTGGGCCTACTTTTTCTTCTGTGAAGCACTAGAACAGAGACCCTGAACCTAAGTCTTGGGTCCACTTTGAGTTGATTTTTGTACGGGGTGAGAGACAGAGGTTTAATTTCATTTTGTTACATATGGATTTCCAGTTTTCCCAGTACCATGTGTTGAATAGACTATCTTTTCTGTAATGTATGTTTTTGGCAATACTCTTCCCAGTATTAGATAACTGTATTTATGTGAATTTGTCTCTGTGTCTTCTATTTTGGTTTTACATGTCTATCTTGGTACTAATACCATACTATTTTTGTTACTATAGCTCTGTAGTATAGTTTAAGTTCTGGTATTATGATGTTTCCTGCTTCACTCTTCTTGCTAAGGATTGCTTTGGCTATTCTGGGTCTCATTTTTCCAAATGAATTCCATGTTTGCTTTTTCTATTTCTAAGAAGAATGTCATTGGAATTTTAATAGGAATTGCATTGAATCTGTATAATACTTTTGGTAGCATGGCCATTTTGATAATATTAATTCTGCCTATCCAAGAGTATGGGAGATCTTTCCAACTTCTAAGGTCTTCTTTAATTTCTTTCTTTAGTGTTCTGTAGTTTTCATTGTAGAGATCTTTCACCTCTTTTGTTAGATTGATTCCCAAGTTTTTTTTTTTTTTGGTACCAGGGATTGAACTCAGGGGCACTCGGCCACTGAGCCACATCCCCAGCCCTATTTTGTATTTTATTTAGAGACAGGGTCTCACTGAGTTGCTTAGGGCCTCGCTAAGTTGCTGAGGCTGGCTTTGAACTCGCGATCCTCCTGCCTCAGCCTCCTGAGTTGCTGCGTCCGGCTGTATTTTTTTTTTTTTTGAGGCTATTGTGAATGAGGTAGTTTTCCTAATTTCTCTTGCAGTGGATTCATCACTTATGTATAAGAATGAATTTGATTTATGGGTATTGATTTTGTATCCCACTACTTTGCTGAATTCATTTATTAGTTCTAGAAGTTTTCTGGTGAAATTTTTGGATCCTCTCAGTAGAGAACCATGTCATCAGCAAATAGGGATGGTTGGAATTCTTCTTTTCCTATTCATATCCCTTGAATTTCTTTAGTCTATCTGATTGCTCTGGCTAGAGTTTCAAGGATGATATTGAGTAGAAAGAGGTGAAAGAGGGCATCCCTGTTTTCTTCCAGTTCTTAGAGGGAATGCTTTCAATTTTTCTCCATTTAGAATGATGTTGGCCTTGGGTTTAACATATGTACCTTTTACAATGCTAAGGTATGTTCCTACTATCCCTAGTTTTTCTAGTGTTTTGAACATGAAGAGGTACTATATTTTGTCAAATGCTTTTTCTGCATCTGTTGAGATGATCATAGGATTCTTGTCTTTAAGTCTGTTGATGTGAGGATTTACATTTATTTATTTCCATATGTTGAACCAACCTTGCATCTCTGGGATGAACCCTACTTGATAATGGTGTACTATCTTTTTAATATGTATCTGTATGTTATTTGCCAGGATTTTCCTGAGAATTTTTGTGTCTATGTTTATCAGGGATATTGGTCTAAAGTTTTCTTTCCTTGATGTACCTTTGTCTGGTTTTGGGATCAGGGTGACACTAACCTCATAGAATGATTTGGAAGGGTTCCCTCCTTTTCTATTTCATGGAATAATTTCAAGAGTATTGGTGTTAATTCTTCTTTGAAAATCTTGTACAACTCAGCTGAGAATTGGTGCTGGGTTTTTCTTGGTTTGTAGGCTTTTGATGATATCTTCTATTTCATTGCTTGAAATTGATCTGTTTAAATTGTGTATGTCCTCCTGCTTCAGTTTGGGTAGATTGTATGTCTCTAGAAATTTGTCAATGTCTTAGAAATGTTTTATTTTATTGGAGTATAAATTTTCAAAGTAGCTTCTAATTGTCTCTGCATTTTAGTAGTGTCCATCATGATATTTCCTTTTTCATCATGAATTTTAGTAATTTTAGTTTTCTCTCTCTTTCTCTTCATTAGTGTAGCTAAGGGTTTATCAATTTTATTTATTTTTTCAAAGAACCAACTTTTTGTTTTACCCATTTTTTCCGATTGCTTCTTTTGCTTCAATTTCATTGACTTCAGCTCTGATTTTAATTATTTCCTGTCTTCTACTGTTTTGGGCATTGATTTGTTCTTCTCTTTAGGACTTTGAGATGTATTGTTAGGTTTTTTATATATTGATGTTTTATTCTTTTAATGAATGAGCTCAATGCAATGAACTTACCTCTTAGCACTGCCTTCATAGTGTCCCAGAGATTTTGATATGCTGTATCAGTGTTCTCATTTGCCTCTAAGGATTTTTTTTATTTCCTCCCTGACTTCTTCTGCTATCCATTGATCATTCAATAGCATGCCATTTAGTCTCCAGGTGTTGGAGTACCTTCTGTTTTTTATTTTATTGTTGATTTCTAATTTCAGTCCATTATGATCTGCTAGAATGCAGGGTAGTATTTCTATTTTTTTTTTTTTTTGCTGAGAGTTGTTTTGTGGCATAACATACGGTCAATTTTAGAGAGGTATCCATGTGCTGCTGAGAAGAAAGTGTATTCGCTCAATGATGGATGAAATACTCTACATATGTCCATTAAGTGTAAATCATTGATTTTATTATTCAGTTCTGTAGTTTCTTTGTTTAGTTTTTGTTTGGAAGATCTATCCATTTGAATTTCACCAGACTTTTTTAAGGAACTAATGCCAACTCTTCTCAAACTATTTATAGAATTGGAAGAGAGGGAATGCTTCAAAACTCAGTCTGTGAGGCCAGGATCACCTTGTTATCAAAACCAGACAACGACACATATACACACATAAAGAAAAGAACACTATATATTAACACTGCTGATGAACATAGGTGCAAAAACACTGAAGAAACTACTTGCAAATTGATTTAAACAGTACATCAAAAAGATCATTCACATACACACACACACACACACACACTTGAAAAAAAATCATTTGCCATGATCAAATTGGTTTCAGTCCAGGAATGCAAGTATGGTTCGACAAAGGCAAATTAATAAACATAAGAAATTAATCAGCATAATGAAGAATAAAAGTCATGTGAGCATCTTAATAAATGCAGAAAAAGCATTTGATAAAATTCAACATCCCAGGCTGAGGATGTAGTTCAGTTGGTAGAATGCTTACCTCGCATGCACAAGACATTGGGTTCAATCCTCTGCACCACAAAAAAAAAAAAAAAAAAAAAATCAACATCTCTTTATGATAGTAGCCCTAAACAAATTAGTTATAGAAGTATTGTATATCAGTGTAATAAAGGTAAACAAATCTATGACCAACATCATAATGAATGGAGAAAAACTTAAAGCATTTCCCCTAAGATCAGAAACAACTCTTATTCGATTCACTACCTAAAGGCAACAGAAATAAAAGACATACAGATAAGAAGGGAGGATGCAAATGATGTGATTCTATACATAGACAAACCTAAACACTCCACCAAAATATGGTTAGAACTGATAAACAGTCAGGTATAGTAGCAAACACCTGTGATCCCAGCTACTCAGGAGGCTAAAACAGGAGGATCACAAGTTTGAGGCCAGACTGGGCAACTTAGCAAGACTCTATCTCAAAATTAAAAATTAAAAAAGGGTTGGCAGTATAGTTCAGTGGTACAGTTTCCCTAGGTTAAAGCCCCAGTCATACAAACAAAAACCGATAAATTCAACAGAATATCAGGATCCAAAATTCAACATAAGAACATCAGTAGCTCTTCTATTCACCAATAAGGAACTTGCTGAGAAAGAAATCATAGTCAGATGTGGTGGCACACACGAATCCCAGAGACTCAGGAGAATGAGGCAGGTGAATTGAAAGTTCAAGGCCAGCTTCAGCAACTTAGAGAGACCCTTTCTCAAAATAAAAAATAAAAAGGCTGGGGGATGTAACTCCGTGGTAGAACACCCCTGGGAAGAAAGAAAAGAAAGAGAAAGAAATCATGAAAGCAATCCCACTTGCAATAACTTCGAAAAAGAACAGAACATATAATAGGAAGAAACTTGAGCAAGAAGTAAAAAAAGTATTCAATGAAGTTATCACATGCTGATGAAGACATAAAAAGATGAAGGACCTTCCATGTTCATGGAGTGAAAGAATTAACAATTATACAAATGCTTATATTCCCCATAGCAATCTACAGATTCCATGTAAATCCTCATCAAAATTGTCAGGTCGGATTTGGGCTGCTGCACGGGAGGGAGCAAGGCACCTAGCAACCCACTGCAAGTGCAAAGACCAAGGCAGCAGGCCAGAGCAACCAATCAGATGAAGACAAATAAGCCTCGCTGACCTTTATGTCCACCTATCACTCCACATGACCCTCAGCCTATTCCAGGCTATGAAGACCCTGGGCAGCCAGGGCCACGAGCGATTTTCTCCAGCTCTCCATCCCGACTTTCACTCCAGAGGGCAGGGAATTTCGCCTAGAGAGTCAAACTCCAATAAAGCTTGATTCCACTATTTTTGTCTTTACTCCGGTTTGGCCGCCTGCAAGTTTACATTCCACCTGCCTTCGAGCTTACAAAAATCCCAATGCCATTCTTCTGGAGAACTAGAAAAACAACCTTAAAATTCATGTGGAAACACAAAAGACTCCAAACAACCAAAGTAATCCTGAACAAAAAGAACAAAGCTGGGGCTGGGGCTCAGTGGTAGAGGGCTTGCCTAGCACGTGTGAGGCACGGGTTTCATCCTTAGCAGCACATAAAAATAAACAAATAAAATAAAGGCATGCTGTCCATCTACTACTATAAAACATTTTTTTTTAAAAAGAACAAAGCTGGAGACATCACAATATCTGATTCTAAGACCTACAACAGAGCCACAGTAACCAAAACAGCATAGTATTAGCATAAAAACAGACGCATAGACCCATGGAACGAATAGCCCAGAAATAAGCCTATGCATCTACAGTCAACTGATTCTTGACAAAGGCACCAAAAATACACATTGGAGAAAGGACTGCCATTTCAACAAATGGTGATTGAAACTTAGCCCCTGTCTCTCCCCCTGTACACAGATCTGCTCAACATGGATCAAAGATCAAAAGAATCCTCAAATTCTGAAACTACTAGAGGCAAACAATCTAAGACCTTGCTTCAGGCAGTGATTTTCTGGATAGAACCCTAAACATTCAGGAAACAGGTAAAAATTGATGAATGGGATTAGATGAAATAAAAAAGAATCTGTTTAGCAAAGGATCAATAGTGCAAAGACAACTTGTAAAATGGGAGAAAGTATTTACTAGTGATTCCTCTGACAGAGTTAATATCCAGAATATATACAGGACTAAAAAAACTCAAAAAGCAACTAATCCAATTAAAAATGGGTAAATGATTTAGGCAGACACTGCTCAAAAGAAGAATACAAATAAAACATATATGTATAAAAACATTACACAAACATATATGTATAAAAACATTATTAGGCATCAGGGAAATGCAAATCAAAACTACAAGATACCATCACACCCCAGTTAGAATAGCTATCATCAAAAAATCAAAATAACAAATGTTGGCAAGGATGTGGAGAAAAAGGAACTCTGATACACAGCTGGTAGGAAAGAAAATTCGTAAACCACAATGAAGTGCAGGGTGGAGGTCCCCCACCCTCCAGAAATATTGAAAATGGAACTACCATATAATTCAACAATACCACTCCTAGATTTTTATCCAAAGGCAAAAAAATCAGTCTACCAAAGAGATATTTGCAGGCCTGTGTTTATTGGAGCACAGCTCACAACAGCTAAGATATACAATTGACCTAGGTGCCCAGTTACAGATGAATGAATCAAAAAATGTGTTATTTATACATAACAGAGTACTTAGACCATAAAGAAGAAAGAAATCCTATCTTAGAATACAATGGATGGGAACAGAAGAGATTGTTAGGTGAGTTCAGCCAGACACAGAAAGACAAGTACTGCATGTTCTGTTTCATATGTGGAAACTAAAAATGTCAACCTCAAAGTGGCATAGTGACCACTAGGAACTGAGAAGATTGGGGAAGCAGGGGTGGAAAAGAGGTGGTTGGATTTGATCAATGCATGCTCCGTACATGTATGAAAATGTCACACTAAACCCATCAAAATGTATAATTAACATGTGTTGATAAAAATTTTCAAAAAAAATGTTAAATTTTCAGCCCAAGCCTTAGCCTCCAGTATCAAATTTCTTCATTGAACTGCATTCCTTGGCAATAATCTTTGTCTCCTGGTTAACTTCATTCTCAGTCATTCTTTTAGTTTTTTATTATTGCTACAACAAATCACCACAAACTTAATGACTTAAAGTAATTCAAATTGACTATTGTGTACTTCTGGAAGTCAGACTCTGGATGGGCTAAAATCTAAGTGTCTGCAAGATATGTTCCTTTTTGGAGGCTCTAAGGGAGAATCCTTTCCCCTACCAGTTTTAAGAGGCTCCCTGCATTCCTTGGCTCACAGCCCCTCCTCCATCATCAATGCCCACAATGTTGCTTCTCTGCCCCTGTTGCCCTAGTCAAAGCTACCTGTCTGACCACAGCTGAGAAAGTTTCCCCTTTCAAGGACCCATGCAATTTAATTGAGTCTGTAAAATCCTCAACTGAGTCAATCTACAAGTCATTCTTTTGCCACATGTGGTTATGTCACAGGCTCCAGGGGTTAGGACATGAACATCTCTTCAGAACTTTCATTCTGCCTACCACAGCCATGACTGCCTCAGCACTCCATCAGCACTGCTCAATCTCTACACCCCCATTCCTGGGATCTTAATGCAGGTTATGAGCTCAGAGTTTTTAGAAGGCAGCATCACTAGGTGGGCATTGGTCTGAGCACAGTACCAGCAGCTTAGCACCTATGGTTATAGCCACCATCTTGTACATCAAGTCTTCCTTCAGGTGCCTACACACATTTGAGCTTCGTCATTGCAACCAGCTTCCATTCCCTTTCCTTTGGCAGACCCAGAAATATCCAGCACAAGGCCTGACTCTGGCCAGAGAGTCGAAAGCAAGGTCCATCCCCATCTTATCCATTCTCTTTCCACGACCAGTAACAGCCCAGATGGCTCAGAATCCACTGTCGCCTCCTGTGTGGAGTGGGTTATGCTGGTGCACCTGCCACCATGTCTACCCCATCCCCTCCCCACACCTTTCTATAATCACAAGATACCCATGGTTACAGACTAGCTTATGAAAAATGTGGGTAACAATAAGCAAACACCCCTAGAGCACTTTCTATGTGCTAAGGGCACTGCACATTAACTCTGCATCTTCACAACCAGGCAAAGCAGTGCTGACCTCTTTTCTCACAGAGAGTGGCACAGAAAGGTCTAGTAGCTTATCCAATGAATGGTAAGGACAAGAATCATACCAGGGCAGACTGGCTGCAGAGCCTGGGATTTGCTACTATGCTACAGTAGTTCTCCTAATAGGAAGCCAGCATTTGAAATCTGCTTACAGTGGCCCTCACACATAAAACTCCAAGCAAATACAATCCAATGGTGACATTCACACCATCACTGGGAATTGAAGTGCTTTCTCCCACCTAAATGTGTTTGTATTTAAAGAGCACAAAGAGGGATGCCTTGTGCAATGCAGAGGAATACACCTTGACCAGGGAAGATAGAGTCAGACCTCAACACCTGTTGCTTGAACCTGCCTGGCAGTGAGTCTCCTGGTAGACGCCCTATCTCTGCATTAACCCCTGCCCAATCACTTTCAAATTAGTATGAGCCAAAGCCTTGCTTTGCTATTCCCAAATTGTGACCTTCTAGACCCTCTATGACCCTGCTCTCTGGCAGAGATCACAAACTCAAATATGTACAAAGACCAGAGGTACATGTCACAGACAGGCAGTCTTGTCCTATGGGTCTCCGGAAAGGGAAGCAGTTGTTCAGCTTCTGCTGATCGTGTCCACGAAGCCAGATATCCCATTTTTAAAGAAAAACTGAAGATCAGGGTGATATGTGAAACATCCATGTATTTCTAAGATGACTCAAATTAAAAAGGAAAAGAAAAGCCATCTGCAGGATGAACAGAATCTCCAACTTTTGACCTTTGATGTTCAGGCTGAAACCAAAATCATGAGTTTTGCAGGCCAAATGATTCTAGTAATGACTTGACACTGACCTACCTTTTCATTCTTATCTCTTCAGCTTCTGCTTGGCTAAGACTGCTTCTGGGTCCTCGGACTCCAGGGGCACCTGCCTGTGCTTGCACCTTTGCTCTGCTGGCATCTGGAATGCTCCTTCTCCCACCTCTCCTAACCTGCAGCTCTCCAGCTCCACCAGGAAAGCTTTATTCCCCTTGAAGACTTTTCTGGATTTACCCCCAGCTAATGAATAATTAAATAATTACTTATAATCTACTCCCCCTGAGCTTCCAGGGCACTCAAAGAGTTGTAGTTCACCTCCACTCACTTTCTACTATATCCTGAAATGAACCACAGTCAGAAGGCTTCAGAGAAGTTTAATGGCTGACCTGTCTTACTTTTCTTCTACCAAATCAGAAGCAATTTATCTGCAGAGGTTCCTACCTGCCCCCTCCCCACTCCCACCAACACTAAGCACCAAGGTAGTACCTTCCATCAATGTCAAGGCTTTTTGAAAACTTTGGCTTTAAGGGAAGACTGGAAGACTGGGGCTGATTAACTCACCAAGTTGAAATTGAATTCTTCCACGTGCTGCACGCTGAGCAAAATCTTCCCTTCTCTCTGAAGAAGCTGGGCTCCATTCTTCAGTGGGCATGGCAGTATCTCTTACTACTTCTGACAGCAGGCCAGGGTGGTTGAATGAACAAAGCTCAACCTTATCCCCTGGAGGAGTAGATCCAGGTGACAGCCTTGAGGACTACAGGGGGAAGCCAGTATCACCTGGAAACAGGTGGAAATGACACCTGGATCTGGCTAATCCAGATAAATGCTGCCATTACCATCCTAAAATGTCAGTGTCCAGAGAGGCCCTAGGGAAAAATTTAAATTTTTTTTTTACAAAGAGAGAGGCCTTAGGGATGTTTAAACTAAAGAGGGAAACTGAAGCCCAAAGAAGCATGGCTTTCAATAGGACAAGGTAAGAGCCATCCATAGACGAGATTTAGGATGTCTAAATCCAACTCTAAGGGCTTTTCTCCACTGAGCGGCAGATTCTCCACTATTGTTAGAAATGTTCTGAAAACACAGGTGAGACAGCTCAAGACCACATTTTTCAAAAACTTCATTTTGCAGCTGTGCTTGTGATTGGTCTTGTCCTTCCTGCCTCTGTGAATATAGCATTTGGAGTGTGACATTTGCTGCTCCAGCCATGCCCTACTCTGGTACAATTTCCTTAGCAAAAGGAAGATGAGTGGGATGGACCTGTGTGTACAACCACACATTTTGAACTCCCAGGAAGACATTGATTGCACAGTGGACAAAACGAGAAAAAGCTCACTGATAATTTTCTGTGATATATCTTGATCTACCCTGTCAGAGCTTGCCATTCATTCAAATGAGGAAGAGCTACCAATTAAATCAAGAAATTTTTCAGACATTGTATATATGTCAAATCATTACACTGCACCTTATAAACGTGTACAATTATTATGTGCTTATTAAAAAAAGAAAATAAAAAGAAAGAAAAGACATTTCTACACTTGTACTATTTCTTTCAAAACAAGAAATGGTCCTATTTCATCCTCAGGGACGCTGTGTGGGAACCTCTGCTGAAGAGTAAGTCAGTGTAGGAGGAGCTCTACTTAGATGCTAAGGTAAGATCCATTATCTTCACTTTACAGATGAGAACACTGAGGCTCAGAGCTAAAGAACATTCATCCATTAATTTGCACTTCAAATAAGTCTGGCGCTATGCTAGGTACTAGAGATAAAATGTTGAGCAAGACAGCTAACTGGTCTCTGCCCTCAAATTGCTTCCAGCCTAGCAGGAAGAGATCGTTGATAGAATACGAAATTGAAAGGGATCAGAATACACTACTTCGGCCAAAGGATTATTTTGAGCTGAAGGCAACTGTGAAAAAGCAGACTGCAGAAAAAAGCATTCTTCCTGCCCCTTATTTGCTTAAAACCAGGGCATACTTGTCCCTTTGTGAAAGACTCTCCTTTCCCTCTCTTCTACTAGGAAGGGCAGAGTGACCCTTAGTTACTAGGGATGTCTACACAGCAAACCTTGGTAAAATCACTCTGATCTTCCTTTAGCTTCCCTCAAATATTTACCTTCTCCACATGTACTGCTCCTAGAAACTCAAGACTCTTTTCCTTTGCCTTGTCACTTCTCCACAAATTTATCGCTCTTTGTTAAAATGGTAAACAGTCCTCTAGGTCTGACCACCTCTTTGAGGTTTCCGTTTCATTTCATTTCTGTGAGGTGCCCCAAGTATCCCTACTTTTTTCCTGTTAATCTGTCTTTTGTCAGTTTAATTTCCAGGGCCCAAGCTGCAGAATTTAAGAATAGAGGAAAGAGTTTTTTGCCCTCCCCCACAACGTTTTCTAGCACTTGGTTCCATTTCTTTCTGCTTCAACGAGTTGATACCAAACTCCTGAGTGGGTGGCAAATGCGATTTCCCAGGTCTGGGCTCCATCCCCAATACTGATCTGCTCCTTTCTCCTGAACCTGATTTGTCATCACCCCAGCTGCTTTATTTTGTGAGATGAGATTAGAGAGTTCAATCCTGGCAAGTATTTCGCAGGCTTCTTGGCAGCATCTTGCAGGGTCAATAGCCCAAAGCACTCTGCCCAGTCTTTGCATCTCATCAATGTTGTGCTAATGTGACTCAACCAAAGGAAAAAGAAGCCAGAGGAAGAGACAGGTTCAAAGAGTGTTCTGCTTACAGTTACTTCATGATGCGAACAATGCCAGGGTTTGATGATTTCTGGGAAATGACAAATATTTCTAAGGAGGTGCCACTTAGAGTCAGTTTTTTGAACTCTGTTCATCCAGAGTATGTTTCCACATTCAGGACCAGAATTCTTTTTTTTTTTTTTTTCCTTCCCAATATTGGGGATTGAACCCAGGGCTCAAGAATGCTAGGCAAGCACTATACCACTGAGCTATATCCCCATCCTTTTTTATCTTGAGACAAGTTCTCCCTAAGTTGCCCAGACCAGCCTCAAACTTGTTATCTTCTCACCTCAGTCTCCCAAATAGCTGGGATTGCATCCAGCTCAGGCCCAGAATTCTTCACCTCAGTTCATAGTGCTAAGTCTCTATCCTAAGCTTTTGCTGCCAAAGAACCAGTAGAAACCATTACTATGATTAAACAGAACGAAAGAGACAGACAGAATGACAACTGATAATGCCAAAATGTGTGTGTGTGTGTGCGTGTGCTTCTCAGAATGTTGGGGAAACCATGAAATTTGAAGAATTCTTATTTCTAAGTATTGGAGAAAGGGCTTTGCTGGACCCTAATGTTGGAGGCTCAAAAAATTGTTCTGGAGTGGGCACAGTGGCACATACCTGTAATCCCAGTGGTTTGGGAGGCTGAGACAGGAGGATCGAGAGTTCAAAGCCAGCCTCAGCAACGGCGAGGCACTAAGCAACTCAGTGAGACCCTGTCTCTAAATAAAATACAAAACAGGGCTGGGGATGTGACTCAGTGGTTGAGTTGCCCCTGAGTTCAATCCCCAGAACCTTAATAAATAAATAAATAAATAAATAAATAAATAAAGCTGGAAGCTATAAGTCCAGTCATAGCTTCTGAGACCCTAACCACTGTGTGACAAATATAATCCAGGTATGGCTTAGTCTCACCTGCTTGGATGTCGGGTATGTTCAGTCATTTGAGCAGTGTGTCCTAAAGTCTACTCCACCTGTTAAGTGGCAGTCCATCTTCCTTCAACTTTTTAAAACTCTAGGGGTGAGGTGTTCTATGAGAGTGAACTTGAACTCCTCATCCCTGGCTGGGAACAGGTGTGTACATATAAGCTGTGGGACTTGAGGAGGATAGGGAGGTTCGTTGTAAATGGGGCTGTAGGGAGGAGAGTGGAGATCTGAGGGACAAAGCATAATGACTGCTAAGGAGAACAGCAAAATGGCCAGACTCAGCACCAAGACCTGGGTCCTCAAGAAAACAACAGCCTAAAGGCAGCAAATCTCACACACCATTCCTGCCACCAACTTGGCCTTCCATCCCAGAGTGGCTGTCACCAGGTCCTAAACGCCTCTACAGCGGAGCTCACCTGGGAGTGGCTGTGTGTGAGAAGGAGGGGGCCTGCCCTATTCTAATAAAGTTGGACCAGCAGTCAAGAGCAAGGAGTGAGGATGCTCCTCCAGCGACTTCAGAGATCAGGCAGGTGAGCATCCCTGTGCTTCTAATGAGCTCTCACAGGCCAGTGAAGGACGGCAGAGGTGTGGGCAGGGCCCTAGTGGGTCTGTAGCAAACTGGTGGAGGCAGCATCAGTGAGTGGGCACAGATGGCACAGAGCAGAGCAGCCCAGTGGCAGCCAGAGGTGCACCAGGTGCTGCCAACAGCCACACCCTCCCCACCCACCTTAAGGACTCCCTGGCTCAAGAAGCAACAGGAAGTTGGCCTGCCACATAGCAAGTAGGACAAACTCCAGGGCAAATTGCCAACATTACCACCACCCAAGCAGTTGGGCCTACAGTACGCCTGGGCCATACCTATCACACAGAGCTTGGGGCTCCTCAACTTATAAGGGAGCAGAATCCCACAGGGCATTGCACTCTAAGTGGGAACCCACGTGGGCTGAGAGCTTGTGAGAACTAAGATTATCCAGGTTTTTTAATACCTAGATGCTATTTATGAAAAAATGAGTCATTGATTTAATAACAGTTTTTAATGGGAATTTAAAAAAAAGAAAACACTACATTAAATATATATTTGTATATGTAAAATAGGGAGATGCATCTCCATATTTCAGAAATATTAGAATATGGTGAAAAATAGTTATTCATAGAAGTGAGGTGACTGTGTCAGCTTGGCAATATTTTCAGTCACCATCCAGAATCCTCAGGCTATGGGAGACATCACACAAACCTCAATGCTGACCTCTGTTTAAACAGTGGCTATAATTTGTTTCATTCTGAGCCTGATGACTGACTCATTCTGGGAACTTTATCAAGACCCTTGGCTCCCTGAGCCTGAACCCTGCCAGTTCAGGAATCATAGGAACTAATGGGAATATTACCTACTGGCCTCTCTTTGCTTGGAAAACTTACATTAAAGTAGTATTTGTTGTAGTGAATTCTAGCTTTGTTATTTAAAGGAATTACAAGTGGCACATTCTTTTCAGAGTTTCAAAAAAGTCTTCAAGAGGATTCTAGATGACTGAATAGGAATGCCCAGCACATACCACCTCCTCCACAAAGAAGAACCAAAATAACAGGTTTGTAGCAACATTTTGAGATCAGTGACCATATCCAAACACTGGAAATCAGCAAGAAAAAGACTGGAACCCTGTAAGATTCAGAAACCTGGGACAGTAGGGTAATAAGTGAAACAAAATACTAATATCTACCCCATTGATCTACAGGTGAAAGAGGAGGAATCTCACCTCTGCAAGGGTAAAGGTGAAAGAGAGAGCCCCAGCAACTTCCAGCAATGCACATCAGTGCAGATGCTGGCAATTGTAGCTTCTGGAAAGTTTCACAGTCCTCACAGGCTCGTAGCACTCTAACAACTAACAACTAACCTGAAATCTTCACAGTAGCCTTGCTTTGGAAAAGGATCTCACATCCACCGCCTGCAGACATCCATCTGTGGAGCTGTAGCCAGGAGCCCTCTGGAGAGGGGATACACCGTCCAAATTTCTACTGCTCTATAGGACAGAAACTGCTATATAGTCCCATCTCTGGGACCCCACAGTCTTTCCACTGCACTGGCTTGGGAGGCAGTTGCTTTGCAAACCAAACGTGGCCCATAGGATTGACTGTGACCCGAGCTCACTTGAGAGAGGAACAGAAGGTACTGCCTTTGAGAACCAAGAGATTAGGACACTTGCCCCACGAGACCAAGTGTATGGCCAGTCACGTGTGGGCTCACATCAGTGCCAGGACTAGAGGCTGTTGTCCATGAGGTTCCCATAGTCCCTCCCCACCACACTATGCTCAGGGGCCTGTTAAAGACAGTGGGAAGGAACACGGTGGTCCCACTGCTCCCTTGTTGCTATTAAAAGGGGCCCTCAAAAGAAACTTTGCTGGCTATAGCTGTGGTCCTACTCCCAAATAGACACTGTCACCAAAGTGGCAGAGAGGAACATCAAGGTTCCTCTTGCCACCACACTCACATAGTTCCCACCACTACCCAGCCCCTGCACCATGTCAGACCTTGTACTGCTGTCGGCACTGGATGTGAGCATTATGGAGAGGGTGACACAGTTCCTGCCACTGCCTCTCCCCACGCAGCTTCTGGGCCCACCTCCCTGACTGGTTGGAGTGCATCAGGCCCCTCACCCTTGCTGGGGCTGCCACTTCCAGAGGCCCTTGCTAACATCAACAGTGCCTCAGGAAGCCCCTTTCTTTTCACAGGGGCCACCATTTATGCTGTAGGAGGAGCTACACAATGAGCTTCCTGCACCGACTGATGGCTGCACCACACCTGCCCAGAGTGTTCCTGTGCGTGCATGACTCACAGACAGTGGCTCTCTGACTCCACCACACTATGTACTGTGCCTAAAGTCATTAATCACAGACAAAGAAGCCAGAGGAAACTACGCTATAGAGCCCAGCTAGGATCAAAGCCAACATTACATAACAACTGACACCCCCAGACACTCTCCAAGAAATACCTGCTTACTAAGGCCATCCCATAAAAGTTGTAGCAACATTTGATCCACCAGATACATCTATCTCAATATATGAGCACAAAAAATCTTTTTCTAAAAAAAAAAAAAAACAATGTAATACAATGCCTCCAAATCATCAGAACCCAAAGAAATAGACATGGACAAAATGCCCAATAAGGACCTTAAAAAAATGATTTTTAAAAAGCTCAAAGAAATCCAAGCGAATGCAGATAAATAGTTAAAATTTGGAAGACAATGCAGGATATGAATGAGAAATTCAGCAAAAAGATAGCAATTTTGAAAAAGAATGAAACAAATCTTAGGAACAAAGTGTACAATAAATCAAATAAAAAATTTCAGTTGAAAGCCTCAACAACAAAATAGAAGTCAACAACAAAAGAAATTTCAGAAATTATATAAATTCATGAAAACTGAACCACACACTTTCGAATGAACAGTGGATCATTGAGGAAGTCAGAAGGAAAATGTTAAATCCCTCAAAACAAATGAAATGCAAGTACTGTTGTGGGAATCACACAAGAAGCGGCAAAGGGCACTCAAAGGGTGAGAGAAATCAAACTTTGTTTTAAGCTGGCAGGCCCACAGGAGATCGGCACTCCAAAATTCTGAGCACCCCTTACCAATTTTTCATAACATTTATAGGCTATCTAGTGTCATAAATTTTCTAGTCTAAAACAGCACATAATTGGGCACAAGGTTTCAAGAAACTGATACATGATTGTGTGTAAGGGTCTTCTAGCAGGAAGTGGGTTCACAGAAGCAGACTGCGATAAGGGAGACTGGCTCCTCTTACACCAGGAGCCTTCACAGGGGTGTTCACACTCCCAGGGATAGTTCTTTACATTCCAAAAGGAAGGAGTAAATGGTGCTCATTAGTTTTTCCTGAAACCCAGCTGGCGGGAACAGGGAGGGGAACTCTCACTCTCGGGGCACCCATTCTTGCAGACAGCATCCTTGGTTTACTTTACATCCAGGCCTGGGTCAGTGACCCACTACAGTACAACATACCAAAACATGTGGGATACAGCGGAAGCAGTACAAGAGGGGAATTCTATAGCAGTAAGTGCCTACGTTGAAAAAAAAGAGCCAGGTGAGGCAGCACAGGCCTGTAATCCCAGTAACTTGGGAGGCCGAGGCAGGAAGGAGAATCCCAAATTCAAAGCCAGCCTCAGCAATTTAGCAAGACCCTGTCTCAAAATAAAAAAAAATAAAAAGGGCTGGGATGTGGCTTAGTGGTTAAGCACCCCTGGGTTCAACCCCCCGTAGCCCACAATAACAATAACAATAATAATAATGAGAAATATATCAAATAAAAAATTTAATATATGACAGAGGTCTGGTAATCAAAATAGCATATTAGCATGAAAATGGACATGTATACCAATGGAACAGAATACACACCCCACACACAAACCCATCAGTCTACAGTCAACTGATTCTCTGTAACCAAAGTGTCAGACACATATATTGAACAAAGGACAGCCTCTTCAACAAACAATGCTGGAGTGCTGGATATCCACATGGGAAGACTGAAACTTGATCCCTCTTATCCTGTACAAAAATCAATTAGACATGGATGAAGACCTAAGTGTAAGACCTCAAACCATCCAAATAATTATTTGTTTATTTGTTTGTTTATTGGTACCAGGGATTAAACCCAGGGCATCCAACTCCTGAGCCACATCCCCAGCTCTTTTTTTTTATTTTGAAACAGGGTCTCACTAAGTTGCTTAAGATCTTGCTAAGTGGCTGAGGCTGACTCTGAACATGATCCTCTTGCTTCAACCTCCCAAGCTGCTGGGATTACAGCAGCTGGGGTTACAGGTGTGCCCCACTTGTATTTATATCAAAATAAACTCAGCTTCCTGTGATGGGTTTAAAACTCCAAAGCTTAGCAAAAGATGCTTTGATTTCCACAATAATTTTTCTTAGCAGCACAAAAGATAGCTGGAAAAAGAATCCCATAGGGTATGTGTCACCTTTCCTGGCCAAGAAGAACTGCTGTGGAGGTGGCCTCTCTGTAAATACTTTCGAGATGACTGGGTAACCCACTAAATGCCTCAAGCCAAATATCACAGGATATTTTGAGGAATGGATTCTGGTCAAAAACTGCATGGTTTTTCTTTTTGTTTTGAACATCAGAACGAAAGCTTGGGAGTTGGTTCTATTTTTAAGATTCATCCCTTTCCTTTTTCCCTCAGTTACAACAGGCAATTGTTTAATTTCTGCTCCATCCTCCTCAGTCCTTCCCGCTTTTAAATGGCCTTCCTCTCTCACTCATCTCATGAGCTCAAGAGGATCAAGACAGCATTTTCACCTTCCAACCAAACCCTGACATCCAGGCCCTGCTGGTGGACTCCATGACAAGGACAGCTTGACATGAGCGAGCACTTGCGGTTGGAGTGACCAAACCACTTTTGTCCTAGTAATGCCTTAACCACCTGCCCTCATTTCCCACTCTACTGCAACATCCAGGTCAGGGATATCTTCTCACTTGCCTCTCTGAGGTCAGTCCTCTCCATTTACCCATCTCCTCAGTAAAGCTTCCTTATACATGAATAGGAAAGCACTCCCCTAAGTGGAGGACCATTAGGACCCTTTAGGATCCACCAACATGTCAACAGTAGGAAAATACAAAGACATGTCGACACTGACCAAATTCTCTTCACTTCTTTTTCTCTTTTACCTTTGTCAATTATACCTTGACCTCTACAACAGTTATGTCCTGTGCTGTTGCTTTTTGGGGTCTTCTGTGTTTCATCTGTAGTTAATTATAAAAGTTGGAACTAAGTTACTGGGTCTATATAAATAGCCCACTGCTGTCACGTAACAGGTAAGGAATATCTTTATCTGTGGGTCAAAAGTTTCTAGCATCAAGATCAAGTGTCAAGCAGGCTTCACTTTTGTGTGTGTGTGGTGCTGCGGATGGAATCCAAGGTTTCGCACGTGGTAGGCAAGTGCTCTACCCCTGAACCCTCCAAAAAAATTTAATATTATTTTGGTACTGAGATTGAACCCAGGGGCACTTTTCCACTGTACTACATCCCTATCCTTCTTAATTTTGAGACAGGGTCTCCCTAAATTGCCCAAATTGGCCTCAAACTTGCAATTCTCCTATGTCAGCCTGATGAGTTGCTGGGATTTTTACCCCCTAAAAACTTACCCCCTAAAAATGCAAGGATAAAAAGTATTTTATTCTGGGGAAAGCAAGCACCCTAGTAGAAGCCTCAGTTCTCAGAAAATAGTTAATTCAATTTCTTTTAAGACAAGTTCTTTTATTTAAATTTTTTTTCACTTCCTAGGATACATGTTTTAGATGAATGCTTGCTTGGAGAGAAGCTCCCCAAGTAGCAGCTGACCTGAAGAAATACCTTCAAGTATTGGCTGTATTTCCAGTGTCCCCTTCCTTCTCCTTCTGCCCTTTGGCACAATGATATGGAGTCCACAGCCCCTCCCGAATTCTCTCTTTTGTCTCAACTCCTGGGCACCCTCAATGCACTCCACCCACTTCCCCATCTCCAGAAATTTGTTGATGTTTCCTGGTGGGGTTTTTAGCCCCTTCGCCCCTCTCGACCCGCGAAAAGTGGAAAGAAGCACGCCCAGACAAGGCCGGACCAGGAAAGGCAAAGGCTGGCTGACCGCCCCCACCCAGCCCTCCATCGGAGGACAATCAGACGCGTCAGGGAGACCAGTCACAGCAGGAACTCGTTTATTGAGGAAGTCACACATCTCTTATGCAGGTGAGGGCCAGGAGGGGACCAATCAGCTTAAAAGTTAGCAGGCCATAAATGGTTCACGAAAGTTAGCTCCCATATGAAGGTACAACGGTCATGAACTGATCACGGTCACGGAACTATTGTGGGCCAATCCCCAGTGGTGGTCCCATTCGCCGTCATTATCTCTGGTAACGCCCCAGGCCTCAGGTTGTGTCTGCTCTCCAGGAAGTGAGGAGCAGCGTAAGAGTTAGGTGTCCTTTTCCTAGGCTAAGCCTGCGCGTTAAGCTTTGTTTCTCTCTTAGCTGACATGTCCTTCATGGCTCCCAACAGTTTCCAATATGTTTATTCTCTCCTGTTTGTTCTTTTGGCTCACAAGTTTGTGCTTTCTTTATACTTACTAGCATTTAAGATCTCAAAGAGGAGGGACAGAGAATGCATAAATTTGGTCTAATACAAACTAAGTAATAAATGACTTCAATATTTTTAGACAAGCAGTGGAACTAGTTTCTACTTTAGACATTTTATTCATACTACAGTTTTATTAAAGTCAGAATAAAAGTCCCAATCATTTCCTGTCATTTACTTTTTTGGGGGAGTGGGGGTACCAGGGATTGAACTCAGGGGAGCTTAACCACTGAACCACATCCCCAGCTCTTTTTATATTCTATTTTGAGTCAGGGTCTCACTAAGTTGCTGAGGCTGACTTTGAACTTGCAGTCTACCTGCCTCTGCCTCTCGAGCATCGGAGATTAAAGGTGTGTGCCACTGCTTCTGGCCCAATTATTTCCTTTGATTGGCCTTCAATGTTTCTTTACATTTGGGCCATTTTAAGTCAGTTATATACACTGAACTTTTCTAGGAGTCTGGCATTGAGCCGTGTGCTAAACGGTATTTACCAGTTACACACTTGAATCACAGCAATATCAAGGATTATAAATGTTAGTGCTGTCATAACCAGGAATATCCATATTTCCATTTCAGTTGCTTTTTCTATTTTTCTTTTGTATTTTATCTTCACCTGAGTAGATCTGGGGTTCTACAACCAGGTATTATGTCTAGGGATGTTCTCCATGTTCTTGTAATTGGCCAGGGCTCAGAAACATAATTAATAAAATTTTGCATGGTTGAGTAGTCAGTATGATGACAATACCCAGGGTAAGTGCATTAGCTGGTGCTCAGTGAAAACTTGTTGAATACAACACTCAGTTGAAAGATGTTCTAAAGAGTTAACTAGAAAAAAGAGCCAGCGTAGTGGCACACACCTATAATCCCAGTGATGCAGGAAGATCACAAGTTCAAGGCCAGCTTCAGCAACTGACAATTTTATATTATTTTGTATTACTTTACAATTCTTATACAGTTTCTTTTTTTTTTTTTTTAACAAAGAGACTGACTAAAAAGGATCACAATGGAACTTTTTAGAAGTGTGGAAATGTCCTATAAGGTTTCATTTTATAAAATTACCATGTATATGGTGGGCAAAACTCATCAAACTTAAAGTATTTTGCTGTGTTCAGTAGTGCATGCCTGAAATCCCAGCTACTTGGGAGGCTGAGACAGGAGGGTCATAAGTTCAAGGCCATCTTGCATAATTCAGTGAGATCCTGTCTCAAAATTTTAAAAAATGGGATGAGGGGGTAGTAGCTTAGTTATAGAGTGCCCCTGGATTCAATCTCCAGTGGCACCAAAATAATAATAAATTTTAACATATGTAAATTTTACTTCAATAAAACTGCTCTTTAAAGTTATTGGGAGGTTGGGGATCATATTAGTTTGTGTCTGAATCCTAATCTTTGGTCAAAACACCATAGATGTATAAAAATGTGTAAGCATGAGATCCAGTGACCTGCAGGTAAGTTTGAGAAGCAGCTGCTGAGTTAAGAACTGGAGGCTTGTTGGAGAGCTGGGAGTGACTTGGGAGCAGACAGCTGTCATCCATAGCCTTGTTGTACTATTTCTTTTAAGCTACCCACATGCCCTTGCTTTGATAAATATCAAGATTATAGTTTTTCAAAGTGAGAAAGTGTTTGGGATAAAAGGGCACCTAGTCTAGTGGAGGAACACTCTTTGAAATACCTGGACAGTTTCAGACCAGTAGAAATAATGTTCCCTCCCAGTCACTGTTTCTCTAGTTCTCTCAGTGCAGTAGGGGACTTTCAGATGTGGGAATGCCATCATGCCTGTGCCACATCTCCAGCCTAGGTGACCCTTAGCCTGTTCTTTCTTTGCATTTTAAATATTTAATAGAGCCTCATTGAAAGACCATTCTTTGTGGGTAGCTGTGGCTATAAGACTATCCTTAATCTGCAAAGTATGTTGGGTTCCATAAGATTAACTAGATGGTAGGCACACTGGGGTGTTCAGACAATTTAATGAGACTCTATGACCTATGGACTCTTATTTCGGCATTCTTGTAAGTAGAGTGTATGATTCTATTTGTTAGGCTCCCCCAAAAAAGGCAAAACTAAACCGAGTACAGACAAAGGTGGTAAAAATATAAAAAGCCAGCCTAGTGATTACTTTAAAACACAGAAGGGGCTGAGGAACAAGAGTGGGTGGGACAGGGGACTGCAATCAGAGGAACTTCTGAAGGGCAACTTCTTATTTCTTGGACTGGACAGTACTAACACAAGCATGGGCTTTATAACTGCTAAATTGAATAAATGTTTGATGCATTCAGATGAAGAAATTTTGTAGGGTCTAGCTAATCTAAATGCCTATCAATATAGAACTATTTAATTGTGATAGTAAGATAGTAATACATCCTTAAAATTGTAAGAAACTTCTATTCATTTGTATCGTAGGATGACAAAAGTCATATTAGGAATGAATCTGGTATGACACCACATACTATATATATGTATATATAAGTAATATTTATAAGTATATAATATATACTTACATGTATACATATATATGTAGAGAATGTCTCTAATCTCTAGAAGAACAGATGAGAAACTGGTCAGTGTTGCAGGAAGAAGACAAGGAACAAAAGACTTCTTTTTTACTTTTTAATTTTGTATCATGTGCATTCATTACCAAATAAAAAATCATTTTAAAAAATACTTATTTGTTGCATTAATGTACTTCAGCAAAGAAAAGGAATGAAATTCAAATATGGCTAGCCAACCATGTTAATTATACAGACTTTTCTTTCTCATTCTTCAGTGCTGAGGATTAAACCCAGGGCCTTGTGGCATGCTAAACACACCCCACCACTGAGCAACATTCCCAGTCCCCAAAGACACTTTTCTAAGTGAACAGTTCTTACATATTATGAACCTGGCACTGAGCTAGGTGCCATAAAGAATAAACATAAATAGGACAGAATCTAATACCTCTTGGAAGGTGAAGTCAGTGAGGAGGAAGGAGAAGGAAATAAGTAATGCAGGAGACCACTGGAGTTCTCTTCATGCATCCATTTAACTTTGCTGTCCTTTATCTTTATGAAATAGAATTAGTTCATGCTTCTTGTCTTGACAAGTCTTAGAAATCAACTAGAAAATACATATTTTATAAATGAATCAGGTTACTAGACAAAGTATTAAATATGTCAATTCTAGAATATTCATCTGTCTATACCTCTGCAGCTCTTCTACCCTCTGTTTCTGGGTTCTGTCATTTTTGGTTATAAAAAAGAAGGCATGGATGAGATCCTAAGTAGGTGGACTCTTCACATCTTTGCTCCATTTGATATGTGTCTGTGACAATGAAACCCAATAATGCCGGGGAGGTGCTAAAAGCCCAGAACAAAGAGTGCGGGTGGGGGGATCAGAGGGCACTTCACAGGGCAGGCTAGACAGGTTTCCAGTCCTTACTGAAAATGGAAGCACGAGGGTGGAGGAGGCAAAAAGATCATTTGCATGAAAAATGTTTTGCCTACGGATTGTTGTGATTCCCATTTATCTGTAGTTAGGTTTTGAGAGCTGCTTCCTAAGGAAATTCTTCCAACCATTTCTCAAAGTAGTTTTTTGGCTTTTTTCTTTCTTTCTTTCTTTTTTTTTTTTTTTTTTTTTTTTTGTTTTTGCAGGAGGGCAGCAATTGTCAAAAGATTTGAGTCATCTTAAAGGACAGAGGTTTAGAAGCATTTCGTTGTTGCAATGATCCAAACCCATGTATGTCATTTCTTCCTCAAAATCCCATTTAGTGCTCTTGCCTGGCAGTGAGCATTGCTGGTGAGGATGAGGGGTGTAGGCGAACAAAAAGGGGTCTTCCTGGGGCGAATGGTAAGTGAGGGAAGGAACATAGCTGTTGAAATCCACAGGCACTTTCTCTTCATAAAGATCGCCCCCTGGATTTGGCCATAATGAGTGGCAGCTAGTTTTGGCAGCAGGTGGTTCCAGTGGAATCTGTTGGGAAAAGTTTTCCAAAGAGTTCTGGGAAGGAAAGAAGTCACAAGGCCAGCTGGTCAGAGGAAAAGGATAATTGGGACAATAGTTGTCATTGAGAGGGTTTCTTCCCAAAGCAGCATTTTTATTCCATGTTTGCAGATTGTCATAATCTGAGTAGACTCCAGAGGCAGAAGGTTGAAACAGGTCTCCACTACTGTAGATCCTATTGCTGGAAAATCTGCATTTTTCATACAGCTTAGTGGGGTCTAAGGTGGAAGTCGGGTCTGCCAAATCAGTGGTTCCCCCTGAACCATAACTCTTGGAGAAGGATAAGCAATCATTCAGTGAATTCTGCTGGGGAGTGTTAGCTATTAAATGTCCACTGTAACTGCCAGGCAACTGGACACCTTCCTGGAATGACCAAGTTAAAGGTAAACTTCCCTGACTTTGTGTTTCACCTGGAAGAGACTGGAAAGGAAAGTGAAATGCTCGTGTTAATAAGTTAAGCAAATCCACACAACGACCACAGACACCCACGAGTTACTCTACAAGCAAGTGCTTCATCAGATTCTCCTCGTTCCTGGCATATTTCAAGCAGGGACACACAGCAGCTCCACTACGGCCACTGTGGACTGGGGAAGTACAGGCTGCCCCCAATTCCACTTTAAAGCCTTTCAACCAGTAAAAGCTGGATTTCCTCTCTCCACCTGGACAAGCAGCCAGGCTTCAGATATTCACACTCGAACATAAATCTAATACCCTGCCTTTTCAAGAAGCTTTGAAGAACCTATTTAAGAAAATTAAACTACTTAATCCCCTCTCCTCTCTCTTTCCCTCCTGTCCTCAACTTTCCTTTCAGTCCTGGATGGTCAATTTATTTTTATAAATGGAGGAATTAAATTACTAGTCAATCATAGGAAACGAATCCGGTTAAGAATTAAGTTATGCTCTTGTTTACATAAAAGTATCAGCTAATAAGAGGATAGTTTTAGGAGAAGGAGAGAAAGGGATATGACCAAGTAGAGTGAGTGGGGAGAAATGCCTCAATCTGTCCTATGCTGGAACCAAGGATGAAGGACCTGCCATTGGTTTTGGGAACTCACAATTCCTTTCGACAGCTTCAAATTTTAATTCTTTCTATGTAAGGTACATTTAGAACCTCAAGGAATGGATCAGCTCCTTCTCTGTTCTCCTGAAAAGGATAACCCAAAACCCCCCAAAAATAAGGGAATTGGGCTGGGGATGATGCTCAGTGGTACAGCACTTGCCTAGCATGTGTAAGGCCCTGGGTTCAATCCCCAGTAGTGAAGAAAAAAATACATGGACTCACATACATATACATATATACATAAATATATAAAATGTATAATGTACTAAATATATATGTATAAATTAAAAAATATATATATTTCAAATCACTATGAAGCAGATAAACCTACAAATCTATGCTGTGATACCATAAAGCAGTGGACTTTATATCAGTTTGTCCACACCTTTCCCACCATCCTGCAATTACCTCATCTTCAGAAACTTTATTTATGTTGGTAGCTAAACTAAGAAAACAATCTACTTTGGGGACATATGGAAATTTTGAGGGGAAAAAAGCATGAGGCTATTTTATGGAGATTATTTTGTTCTAATAGAACCAAATTATAATTAAAATTTAGAGTGCCCAAGTACTCATTCGGGTTTCTTTTTTTTAAGTGCACTAGGGAAGATGATTTTGCAGTTACATAGATTTTATGTTTGAGAGCATGCTACAGAGATGGCAGAAATTAAGAGGAAAATCTCAGATTCAGAGGCAGGAGGATCCCAAGTTCAAGACCAGCCTAGGCAATTTAGGGACACCCTGTCTCAAAAAAACAAAAAACAAAAAACAAAAAAACATCTTATTTTCTTTGGTGAATGCTTGTTTATAAATGAGCCTGATAATTTACACATATATATATATATATATATATATATATATCTTTTTTTTGTGGGGGGGGGGTTTTTTTGTTAGTAAAGGACCAAACCATCCACACCAAAGGGGTGGCTGTTGCTGTAAGTTTTGAGCATACTTGATGACAGGTTACCTTTGACCCTGGGTTCCCCTTCAGCTTTAGGGAGACGGAAGTAGGTGCCCCTTGCACTTTCTTCATTGCTCTTCTTGCCTCAGCTTCTAACTTGGTTTCTGGCTTTGGATGGTCATGCTCTCCCTTTGACTTAAGAGACAAGGAAGTAAAAAAGAAAGAATTGGATTGTACTTCACAACATGTGAGTTTTTACTGCTGCATGACTATACGGTGGTGGTACTGCCTATTGCAACAGGTTGAAAACAATTCAAAATTTTCAATTTCAAAAGTTGAAAACAACTTTTGAAGTACCTCCTAAGCCCACCATGCTCCTGCCTGTCTACCCTTGTTCATGAGGCTCCCTCTTCCTGTGGTTCCTCTCACCCATAGTGCTTCCCATAGCATGTGCAGGACATTAGTAACCACTGCCTATCTCACTTAGCACAACCTGTAAGGTTCAGACCATTATTACCACCCCCAGTTACAGAATAGGAAACTGAGGCCTGGAGAGACTGAACCACCTGGGTGACCTTCCCTCCTAGGGGTGGTGTGGTGCAGGGAGGGGATTCCCCTAACTGGAGCCAGCCAAACTGAGAGCCATTTGTGAAACATTTAGGAATGTTGTGAGTTGATTGTAAAAAATGTCTGGAAGCTTGACATCAGTCACCGAGGAAGAGCTATACCACAGAAACTGGCAAATGTTCCAAATCAGGATGATTTGTGTGCATGTGCATGTGTGTGTGTGTGTGACAGAGAGAGAGAGAAAGAGACAGAGAGAGAGAGAGAGAGAGAGAGAGAGAGAGAGAGAGAGAGCGCTGGTTGGCTAGCACTGCACAGAATAACCCAGGCAGTCTGACATCAGAGTCCATTTGTCACCACTCTTTACGCCACTGCCCCATTCATATTTCATATATGTTTTAGCAAAAATGGAACTTTTGGGGAAAAAAAGTAACTTGTTCAGGTTTCCAGAGATAGTTGAAAGTCAGAGCTGGCCGTTGAAGGCTGTGGGCTGTGGGAGAGCACTGTGCTAGCCTGCACAGTGATCTGATTAGCCGTTGCCTCTGCTGAGCCAGCTTCCTCCCCAGGGCTTCCCAGCACCTCCAACCTCTACTGAAGTGTGGGGTGCACATGTTTGCTCTCCCAGAGCAGGGGCCCCCAGCACTGGTGCAGGGTTGTCTTCATTCAAGTGTCTCTAGCTTCTGAAGAGCCTGCCCTATAAAAGAAGTTCTGCAAACCTTTGTCAAATTACAGAGAAACGGAATCATATCACTAACTCAAATCCAACCTGGAAGAATATGAAGCGTCCATCGTGCCTCCAGAAGTTGGTGACGGGGAAGCCCCCGTGGCCTCGGCAAGGAATCAACTTCAAGGGCCCATTACAGTTGGGACAACTTTTCTCTGCAAGAAACAAAAGAAAGTAACTGTACCTGGCTGAGCCACATGGGGTGACTTAGGAGTCTGTGCTTCAGCTGGCAGTGAATATGCCTGGGCATATGGGCCTCCATCTACTGGGTATTACTACTGGAGGCATATGGGCCTCCATCTCCTATGGTCCAGGGTAATACCATAGGAGATCTGCCCACCATAATGGCCTAGCTTGGTCCCACACATGGATAGAGCAAGATGTTATCTTCTAAGTGGGGTATTTCACATGTCAACAAGGAACTCTTCTGAGCAGAAAAAGGTCTCCCTTCTTATTTACTTGATATTTAAAATTCTTTCTAGAGAAGGGAAAGTTTCTTTCATTTTATAATTAGGATGAAAGATCTGGGGGCAAAGACCCTGGGAGAGAAAACACAGTCACTAAATTTTCACGAAGATGTAAATGACTGATAACAGGTTCTGACCAGAGAGCAAGTTTTAAAGACAAATTACTAGGAAAGAATGTGAAGTAACTTGGGGTTCTGCAGTGGGCTTGGGAATAGGGAACACTAAGAGTGTCTATTTCACAATTCAGTGAGTATGAAAAATAAAAAGAACAAACATTTCAGCTTGTGATAATGATATGAACCTAAATGGTCAGATCTTAGTCTAACTTCAAATTAGTCCCACTGTTGCCCCTTCAGGTGAATATATTCGGTGAGAGCACAAAGGGGCTCATTTCCCAAAATGTTAGAGGGCAAATCTGAGAAACTACTTTCTACCAAACTTTACACAGGTCACTGATGAGTTCATGTTAGAAGATGTGATACATCTTCTTTTAAACAAGGGACTTGAATCAGGTGCCTAACCCAAGGGAGCAGTTTCTTGACGGGAGCTCTGGATGTGTAGATCTGTGAGACATATATCGGGGAACAAGGGGTGGTTTGGTTCCCTCTAATATACTCAGCCTTGCTCCCCACTGCACTCTGGTGTGAAGGTTTGTTGCAATGTGTTGGGAGACACTGGCCCATCTGGACCGGGGCATCTGGATGGATGCCAGTTGCCTTGCCAGTACCACCAAGCCTCACTCACTCTGCTGCTTCTGCCGGGCTTTGTCACAGATCGCAGGTCTCAGGTAGACCTTGCGCCCCTCCTTGGTAGAGCAGTTGTGGCCACACACCACCACACCCAGGCAGGACTTCTTGAGGATGCGAGAGTTGTGGTTGTTAGTATTGCGCATGGCCCAGCTGCTCAGGTGCCGCTGTGCATTCCTGTCCTCTGAGCTGTAGATGTGTTTCACATAGGAATCTGGCCACTCCTGGAACCAGTCGGTCTTTTTCACATTCTGATGGAAACACAAAGGTCACTATTATAGTTCCAGCCATAAAACACAACTGTCCATCACAGAAGAGTCAATAGACGCAAAGGGCATTTTGGCCATCGAGAGCTCAGCCTGAGACCCTTGGCAAAGTCTGGTCTAGATTGAATCCTGGAGATGAGATCTGCACAGCACAACAGCAGCAGAAAGACTGCTGTGTCTCTCCAGCCATTGGACCAAAAGGAACTGGAATTTAGCCCATTTGAGTTCCATCTGATTGATGTTTCTGTAGTCCTTGGTGATAAAAGTAATGACCATTTCTAAGGAAGAATTTTTGAGGGTGAAGTAATCACTGTCCTCTTTCACAATAACTATGGAAAACTTTGTAGCTGGACAGTTAGATAATGTCTCATACTGCACTGCGGTTACCTTGTTGGGAATCCTACTGGCTTAATTATGCAAAGTCACCAAAGATAAGCAGTGGGGAGACTGGAGAGCCCTGATTTACAAAGATCCTGAGAGTCACTTTATTCCCTATGGAGATTCTTTCCCTTTTTCTCTATCACCATATACATGTGCCTCAAATGTCAGAGGACTAGGAAGAGTTATATTCTGGCCCAGGACAGATGCTATTCCCTATGTGGGAACATCTGATTAAACTCTCCTGTGAAAGGTCAGAGATGAGGGAGCTATTGTCCAATAGGTACAGAATTTCAGTTTTGCAAGATAAAAAAGTTCTATAGAGGGTTACACAACAATGTGCATGAGGTGATCACTCTTATACCATACACTTAATAATGATTAAGATGGCCAGGGGTGGTGGCACATGCCAGTAATCTCAGCAACTCAGGGGGCTGAGGCAGGAGGAATCCCAGGTGTGAGGCCAGCCTCAGCAACTTAGTGAAACCCTGCCTCAACATAAAAATAAAAAGGGCTGGGAATGTGGCTGAGTGATTAAGCACCCCTGCATTCAATCCCTGGTTCCAAAAAAATAAAAATAAAAAAAGTTAAGTTGGCAAATTTGTACCATAAAGTAATAATAAGCCTGGCATGGTGGCACACACCTGTAATCCCAGCAACTCAGGAAGGCTGCAAGTTCAAGGCCAGCCTCAGTAATGTATTAAGACCCTGTCTGGAAATTAAAAAGGGGCAGGGCTGTAGCTCAATGGAAAATCATCCCTGAGTTCAAAGCCCAGTTCTGCAAAACAACAACAACAACAACAACAACAACAACAACAGTACTTAAAATTTATTTTGCTTTCTGTGCTTCTGTTTCTTCATCTGTAAAACAGGGGTGATGAGACCTGCCAATCTCAAGAGTTGTTCTGAGGATTAAATATAATGTGTGTAAAATATTTAGCATAACACCTGGCATGCTGCGGGCCCTATGTTGATGTTAGCCACTGATGGTGCAGTTCACATCCCCAGGCCCTACAGTGGTAACAGATGCTGCTTTGACAATTCCTGCATAGTTCTTAGACTGAGGATCAAATGAAATGAGCAGTCAGACTTACACTGTGCCCCACAACTGTCAGAGAACTGGCAAGATATAAGAACACTTTTCATCTAGAAGATTCTAGAAGGTCAGAATAGACAATTCTGGAAGACTCAGAGGAAGAGATCAGGGTGCCTCTTCAATAGGAAAGCACAGTCTAGAATATGAGAAAATAAAGACAAAAAATTTTTCACAAAGAACAATACAAACATCAACATCAGGATGGATGGGCATTTACCAAGTTAGACTTTGAGTTTAGAACATGACAAAGAACAGGAAGCAGCCCAAGAAGAGAAGGCAGGAAGGGTGTAAAGCACAGGAGAGTGGTGTCTGGAGAAGTCCCTCTGGGTCCATCAGGCACCTGCAGTAGCTTCCCAGAAGAAGGCACAGCCAGGCTGTGATGTGGGCTGGTCTCTCTGCTCCTTCCAGGCCTTTCACTCTCCTCCCCAGTCCCCTGGCAATTCTGAGCTTCATAAAATTAAAAGCTGTCCAGCCAGCCTCCAACCTTTTGCTTTCTCCACTCACCTTCTCTTTGTTCTAACTAAAAGCCTAGATAATGCTCCTAGAAATGCCATAGAAAGCATAACAGAGAATTTTATCATTTGAAATGAAAAAAAATGCAAATTAAAACATTAAAAATGTGTACTTATTTTTAATCACTTGAACTGTAAAATTCTGGTAGATTGGAATCATTTGGATTATTGCAATATGATACACAGTTATCAGGATAGTAGGGACAAGAGAGACTTAGAGAAAAGCTGAGAT
This sequence comes from Glaucomys volans, assembly GCA_020662805.1. Taxonomy (NCBI): domain Eukaryota; kingdom Metazoa; phylum Chordata; class Mammalia; order Rodentia; family Sciuridae; genus Glaucomys; species Glaucomys volans. Next base: position 70,032 of record JAJEJO010001814.1, on the reverse strand, counting down.
TTTTATGTTTTAATGGCAAGTGTCCTCTTCAGGCTGGTCACGACCATAACTCCTATGAACCAGGATAAGAGGAATACATCTGTTAATGTCTTAGATGTTTTGACTAAAGCAAAGACACTCTTCCTATGGAGGAAGAAGTGATCTCCGCCATCTTCTAAGCTACTTATTTCTGCAGGGTTTCCATTGACACCCTGGTTTTCTAGATTCATGAATAATGCGGCAATAAACTTAACAATATATGGATTGAGAAAATTACTAGGAAATGTGATCACATCAAGCTATTCTCTTGGCTTTTTATTTATGCCCAGTCTTACAGTACTGGGGTTGAACCCAGGTGTGCTCTATCACTGAGTCACATCCCCTAACCCTTTATAATTTTATTTTGAAACAGGTTCTCACTAAGTTGTCTAACCCTTAAACTTACAGTCCTCCTGCTTCGGCCTCCTGTGTAGCTGGGATTACAAGCATGCACCCCTGCACCCAGCTATGCCCAGTCTTTAAATCTGACATTTAGTGGGATCTTTGACATCTTTTACTTTGAAATTAAAACTCAGATTCCAAAAATGCAAAACAACCTGAGTCACATGGATGATAGTGTTTTCTCAGACTCTGATTTTCCCAGACAGACTTTCTTGCAGTGCTGGGGGTTGAACCCAAGACCTCACATGTGTGAGGCAAGTGCCCTACCACTGAGCTCTGTCTGCAGGCCTGGAAGCCTTTGAAAGTCTTTTAAATTTAAGGTATTGGAGAGATAAAATTTAAAATGAAAGAATAATCATTTCTCAATCTTGTTTAGTAAATCCCCATAAAATATTTTCTTCTTTTTAGATCCTTTGTTTATCTTAATTTCTAACTTTTCATGAGTAACTCTTTTGTTTTTCCTCTTGGTTAAGAAGTTTATAATTGAAAGGGAATATTCCTAAGGTTTCCACGATGCAAATCTAACTAATTTATATTTTAGAATCTCATGGATAACATCATTGAAAATTTAATTGATATTTCTATGACTTCTTTGTATAATGTTTTATTAGAAGATTTAATCTTCTCACTCAAAACTTTTCAAGTACTATGTAATCAGAGCACTGTTTACACTCCCTTTATTCTAATTTAACTTAATCACTTGAAATTTTTGATAGGGTGTCATAGAATTAGAGATTATTTTTTTCTTTGTGGTATTTGGGATTTAACACAGGGGCACATTATAACTGAGCTATAAACCCAGCTATAAGTCCCCCCGTTTTTTAGATGTTAATAGACCTTTATTTTATTCATTTATTTATATGCCGTGCTGAGACTCGAACCCAGTGCCTCACATATGCTAGGTAAGCACTCTACCACTGAGGTACAACCCCTTTTTATTTTTATTTTGAGACACAATCTTGCTAGGTTGCCCAGGCTCGCCTCAAATTGGTGATCCTCCTGCCTCAGGTTTCTGAGTAGCTGGGATTAGAGGCAGATGTCCCCACACTCAGCTAAGAATTAGATGTTATTACTATGTAAAAGTAATAAATTTAAATTCAAATTCTGAAATAACAAAAATATTTACATTTTGTTATTTTATTAAAATTGAGATGGGTGTGTTGGTGTCTGCCTATAACCACAGCGATTCAGGAGATTGAGGCAAGAAGGTTGAGTTTGAAGCCAGCTTCAGCAACTTGGTGAGACCGTGTCTCAAAATAAAAAAATGAAAAGGGGACTGGGGATGGGGCTCAAAGGTAGAGCACTTGCCTAGCATGTGCGAAGCCCTGGGTTCCATCCCCAGGACTGAAAAAATAAAAAGTGGTATTTATAGGGTACCCATATAAAGCAAGGATTTGCTGGGTTTTCTTTAATTAAATGAATAGATTATTAAATCCTTATAATAAATGTTTCCAGATAGAATAGGCACAGCAAACAAACACTTTTAAGCAAATCAGATATGGAGAAAAAAATTAGATGTTACTCAAAAAAAAAAAAAAAAAAGAAATGAACCAGCATTTTGACCTACATACAACTTTTTGGGAACTTCTCTCTTCTGGGCCAACTGGAAATTGAATTCCAAGTGTCATCAAGGAGAGAAATTTACTTCAACAAAATGCTTTTGATCATCTTAGAATGAATGATTCCTTAGACTAATCTTGCTATTTCCTACCTGAGTTCAAGAACCACAACTCAGGACACAACTCCTTATCTGCTCTGAAAAAACTAAGGGAGACCAAGTAACTCCAGCTTCCAAATTTTCTGCCGTCTACTTCTCTCTTCTGCCCTTCCTTTCCCACTTCACCGCCTAAGCAAGGGCCTTGCTGGAGGGCACCTGGAGGAGAGTCTGTATTGCCACAATGGCAAGAACATTCCCATCCACATCACACCAGCAGTCCAGAATGGCAGAAGAACTCTGGCCCCAGGAGTGGGAGCCCAAATAATCATGGGTATCCATATAGGTGAAACCGTGCCAGGAATGTTCACATGACTTTGAGGTTCAGGACAACACTGGGCAGAGGGTAAAGTCAGGGGTGATCCTGTCAGATGAACAATGTGACCTGATCATGTAGTCAAACAATAATTGACAAGAAATCCAGAATCTGGTTTATCTGTTAGCTCCCTAGCACCCAGACACATCTGATTCCTACAGTTGCTTCATTCTGATTATATTCAGTCACATGAATAACAGAGTTTAGAAGTTGCCTTTGCTTACAATTTTGGGCTCATCCTCTGCAGAGTTAAAGGAAATTTTGCTAGCTAAAATTATAATCCCAGAAGAAACTAATTGGAGCTGTAGTCCTTTTGTATCTGACTCTAGTCTATTCTAGGAAATGTTTTGTTTCTTTCTTTCTTTCTTCCTTCCATCCTTCCTTCCTTCTTTCCCCTCTCACTCCCTCCCTCCTTTTCTCCCTCCCTCCCTTCCTTTCTTTTCTCTCTTTCTCTCTCCCCTCCCTTCCTTTCTTCCTTCCTTCTCTTTGTCTCTCCATCTCCCTCTCTCCCTCTTCCCCTCACCCCCTTTCTCTCTTTCTTTTTTGTTACCAGGGGTTGAACCTAGGGGCACTTAACCACTGAACCACATTGCCAGCCCTTTTTATTTTTTATTTGGAGAAAGGGTCTCATGAAGTTGCTTAGGGCCTTGCTAAGTTGCTGAGGCTGGTTTTGAACTTATGATCCTCCTGCCTCAGCCTCCCAAGTTGCTGGGATTACAGGCATGCATCACCACGCCCAGCTGGGAATTTTTTCTTTACCAAAAAAAAAGTACTTAAAACTTGGAGTTGGGCTGGGGTTGTAGCTTAGGATACACTAGGCTGTGGTTTCAATCCCTAGTATTGCAAAACAAAAACAATCTAGAAACCTTGGAATTGTGTGAGTTAATGACTTAGTGTGGTTTTGGCCATGGGTTTGATCTGAAACCTGATCAGGGCTTAGAAGCAAAATGATTCAGTGTGTTTTCTGCTGTGGTGTTATTGAAACAACCCATTCCTGCTTTGAAGAACTGGCTAATGTTAGGATACTTACCTCCCTCTGTGAAATGGGTACTCTAAAAGAGAAAAATAAACTGAATTTCTTCCTAATTTTCAAACAAAATATAAATAAATTTTCTACAAGGTTCTCCATAAATGTTACAATCAATTTTAATGAGAGTATGATACTCTCTGGGACCATGTAATCCACATTTTTAATGAAGGTAAAAACAAACCGATGCCCAACATTTGCTGCATGAACCAAGTACTCGCTAAAGTAATTGGAATTGAACTTTCCAGTGCATGTAATTTAAGGGGAATGGAAGGGAAAGCACAATTGGTGTATTACATTGGCTTAGAATAAAGGGACTTCCATCAATGATGCTTATACAACAGGTACCTGTGCTTCTGGGCTGACTTCCTAATGGTTGTATTAAGGAGAAATGAAATCCACACAGAAACAGTGATATGAAGATTAGTAAAGACATTACGCAACTGAAAGGAGGAAGAAACATGCAGGAAACGAATACAGGTAGCCAGTGTTGTGGCACACCCTGGTGAGACACTGGGTTCAATGCCCAGATGTCAAGAGTTACTGAGGGCAAGTGGAGTTGGAGGGATGAGCCTTTCTATGCCTAGGACCTGATCACAATGGTTTCCATTCCAACAATCTAATGGCTTCTCACTGCCTGTATATAGCCAAGTCCTCTAGAGACAGCCTGCTTCCAAGCCACTTGTCCAGCCAGTAGGACCCCAAATATTCTTTTTGAATGCCTCTGCATGACTCCACCCTCAGTTGGAGACATCTAAGAGCCTTTAGACTTTGGTGCCCTACTCTTTCCCTTGATGGTCAAAGTCATTGGCCAGAGGTTCTGTCTTGCTCCCCATGCCAGAGTCATGCTGAATGTGTATCCCTCTTTCTAGCTCCTCTAGCATTTTTCTACTTGGTGTTAATTCTGTATGTGGACCCTGTATTTGTTCCCCTGACTAGAAGAACATGAGCCCTTCCATGGAAGTTAACACAACTGAATGGCCTCAGTATCCCTTGGACTGCTACAGGGTCTGGTACATTCCAGTCACCCAGAAATGTTTGATGCTTTCATGAGGACATCACTCTCACTGTTGTCAAAAATTAATCCACAAATCTTGATATATCTGAGGGGTATCAAGGGATGCAGAGATTCTAGGACCAGAAGATTAGCAAATGGTTAACCAATTACCCAAAATAATCAAATTAGCATTTACTGATTGAAACTTCAAGCATATGAAGAGCTAAGAACAGATAAGGAATACATTACAGAAATAAGTTATTCCAGCAAGAATATAAAATTATGAAAAATAAACAATTATTTTTTTAGGTGGGAGAGAGAATATAATGGAGAAATTAATAATAAGAAGACATTGCATTTGATTCTTTGAACCACAGTTTTTATGTGCAAGCTGGTGGTCTGAGGAACACTAATCACCTACAGATCTCCACGTGAAAAGAGGTCCATGATGAAAATATGTTAAGGCAATACCTCTGAAGACAAACTCCTCCTAACACACAGGATGGAAGAAGGGAATACAAGTCTACAGGAAAAAATTGTTTAGCTTTGTTGAACTTAGCATTGCCCTTTTACTTTCTTAACAAGACCTTTTTAAATTCCTTGTAATTTGTACTCTACAGAACACATGTTGGGAAACACTCCTCCAAATAGCTTAGAGATTAAGGCAAGATATGTAAGGAGTTACCATTTTCATTTTACAGAGGAGATATCAAAGACGCAAGAAAAAATGAGTTTGTTCAGAGTCACACAGACATTAAGCAATACAGCTATTCAGTAATAAATTCTAGAACCGTCAGCTGGAACTCAAGTCCAGGGCTGTCTCTAAGTCCTAAGTTTTCCATAACTCACTACTGTGCTTTCAGATATGTTCTAGAAAATAAAATCTATTGTTGGAAACCTTTCCCAGATCTTTTATTTTTCACCTCAACTGGTTCTTAATATAATTTCAGAGCTGGCTGAATGGTGTGGTCTTTGCTCAGAATATATTAAGAAATATTTGCATATTTTAATCATTTCCCTGGTGTGTTTAACAAGTTGAAAGCACTTAACTATTTCTCTAAACCATCTTGTACCTTTTCTATAAACTTCAAATGATACTTTTACAAAACTGAATCTGCATTTTTGCACTGGATTTATCAGTTTACTCTCTCAGGTAGCTAAGAATGCTTTGTTTTTGGAAATTCATGTTGGAACATGAGCTTCTACGAGCCCTGAGTTTCGCTTCAGGGGAAGTAGTTCTTCCCCTTCTTTGTTTATGGATCTGATAAATGATATGGATCCTCTGTCCCAGAAAAAAAAAAGTGCATGTTAATACACAGCATTGCCCACCACTTCAAGGAGTTCTGATTCCACTGAAACCCTGCTCTAGAATGTGACATTACAACATCTTCCATGCATCTGCTAGTTTCGGTTCTTGATGTTTGTGTATCTCCAGCTCCTATATAAGGGTTGCAATTATGAAATTAGAAATAGGCAGAAATAAGCGTCCCTGAGCCAAGAGTAATTAAAATTTACCTTAGAGTTTCCCTAAAACAGCTACAAGAATTTTAATACAAATTAAGAGCAGTTATAAACACAAGTTCCTAAAAATGGGTATGGGCATATTTTAGCTGTGATTCATAGCCATCCTCGAGTGAATAGAAAATAGGCATATTTTCTATTCTTCAGCTTTCCCAAGACCTACCAAGGGAGAATATGAGAGGAATTTAAGGAAAGAAAGTCTCTATTAGACTAAAAATACCAATTGATTATAAATCAAGACTCCAGAAGCTCTCTCCTCTTCTCTGCTTGGGGTAATTCAAATTCCTTGTACACCAGAATCAGGCAGATGAGATGGACCTTCATTTCTTGGTACTAGTGTTCTCTACCCCTAGTCTTCCTAGTTACCTTATCAAACAACCTCCAGTGAAAATATTCTAAAAATACCCAAAAGGTAAGTCATGAATGATATACATGGAAAATCAGTTTTAAACAACCAGTGCTTTCAATCAAATTAAGGCTTAGACAGTCAATTGCTGAAAAGGAGGTCAAAGAAAACATAAAATGAAAGGCACTCTGTACCTAAAAAGCAACCCAGTGTGGGTATGTGGGGTTTACAAAAGTCATACAAGAGCATGTCATATTCCACAAGAACACCATCAGTTAGACATTCCAACTACAGGCCATTATCATGGCTAATAAGATGATACAGGGATTTACATACAATGAAGCACAATCCAAATAAATTGCCATGCATTTGATCACACCAACTGGCCAGAGTGAGTACAACCTGAGCAGGCCAGCTTCGAAAGAGAAAGGAAATAGCACACTCCTTGTCTCAGTCTAGTACTGGGAGAATCTGATAGATGAAGAGCCGCTCAAATCGTATCTCCTCTTAAAATTCCTCAGATTGACTGGGGATAGTGGTGCATATCTGAATACTGGTTACTCATGAGACTGAGACAAGAGGATGCCAAGTTCAAGGGCAACCGGGGCAACTTAGCAAAACCCTGTCTCAAAGTAAAATGTAAAAAGGGTTGTTGTTAAGTGGCTCTATATAGCATCATTATGTCCCTTTGGCACTTGCCTAGCAAGCATGAGGTTCTGGATTTCATCCCCAGTAATGAAAAAAAAAAAAATCCTCAGTCAGATGTCTAGCTAAAGCTCTGAGGGAATTTATCCAGCTGGGACTCTTACCAATTTCCATTAGGTACTAGTTAAGGTTTCAGAGTCACATGCTGAAGACAGTCCTATAGCAAGTACATACCTGTGGCAGTTTCATGTCATTAATATCCCAGTTTAACATCTCTTTGTCTTCAGAATCAAAGTCGTCAGGTTCCATGATAAAGTCAGGTCACCCTCACGTTTTTCTCTATTCAACTTCCTTCAGTTGTACTTGAGAATTTGTTCTAAAAGTTTCTTGATATAGTTGGATCAGTCTATTCAAGCAATGTAAACCAGAAGATTGTTTTCAGAGTCTAAGAAATAAATGAGAGTAATATCAACCAATCAAGAGATAAAAACCAGCTTCATCTTCCAGAAATATCTGATTCACTAACATTTTTGCAAGTACCAACATATTAATTTAAAAACTCTAGAAGACACTAGTGAGCTTGTTGAAATAAAGCATGACCATTGGGAACTAGAAGCATGACAATCATTGCTTTGACTCCTGAGTTTGGGCTTCCTTTCTCATTGCTAGGTTATGGAGTCCATACTAAGAACTACTATTGTGTGGAGCCAATGGTTAGGACCCTTTTCTTCAAAAATGTTAGGGGAAGGAAGGATAACTGTTTTGGACTTTTTTTTGCAAAGAAACAATTTCATAAATTAGTTACATGGTTGAAGTTATAAGAAGGGAACATCACATTGGATTTATCTGGAAGTACCTTTTTGTGTGTGTGTGGTGCTTGGGACTGAACCTAGGGCTTTGTGCACGTGAGGCAAGCACTCTACCAACTGAGCTATATCCCCAGCCCTGGAAGTACTTTTGTTAACCTAAATTGCCATAGGGATTAATTTTGGTCTCCTAAATATTCTCTGAAACATGGTTTCTTAACCTCAGCACTATGGACATTTTGGACTAGGTAATTCTTTGTTGTGGAGGCAATCTTGTACACTGTAGAATGTTTAACAGTATTCCTAATCTCTACCCATTAGGTACTAGTGGCATCTCCCTTTCCAGTTGTGATACCGCAAAATATCTTCAGACAAATATCCACGAGACGGGGGCTGAAGTTGCCTGTTTGAGAAGTGCTGTTTTAAAAAAGTGTTTCTGGGGGCGCTGTGGTGCACTCCTGTAATCCCAGTGGCCCAGGAGGAGGCTGAGGCAGGAGGACTGCAAGTTCAAAGCCAGCCTCAACAACTTAGGGAGGTCCAAAGCAACTTAGTGAAACCCTGTCTCAAAATAAAATATAAAAGGACTGGGGACGTGGCTCAGTGGTTAAGTGCCCATGGATTCAATTCCTGGTACCAAACAAAAGTAAAAAAATAAATAAAATAAAATAGTGTTCCTCCTACTCAGAAGCTAAGGCAGGAGGATTGCAAGTTGAAGGCCAGCCTCAGCAATTTAGCAATACCTTGTCTCAAAATGAGAAGGGTTAGGGATGTAGTTAGATAGTAGAGTGCCCTGGGCTCAATCTCCAGTATAGCAAAGTAAATAACAAATCAATTCTAAATTGAGAAGAATTTTGCATGATATTGTGGATTGAATCAAGGTGTGCTCTACTACTGATATACACCCCTCTCAGCCCTTTTTATATTTTTATTTTGAGACAGGTCTTATGAATTTCCTCAGGCTGGACTCAAACTTGTCATCTTCCTGCATTAGCCTTCCTAGTTGCTGAGATGATAGGTCTAATTTTAGGTCTAAATTTAGACACTGGGTCTAAATTTAAAATTTTTAAAAAAGATGTGATGTAGCTCAACGGCAGAGTGCCCCTGGGTCGATTCTCAATACTAGGGGGAGGAGTTTGAAGCACACTTGAAGATTTTCTGACTGTCGCTGAGCCTGGTGGGCCTATAATCTCAGTCACTCAGGGGGCCAGCCTGGGTGGTTTAGCAAGTCCCTGTCTCAAAAGAAAAAATTAGAAGGGCTGAGAAAGTGGTAAAACACCCTGGGTTCCATTCTCAGTACTGCAAACACAAACAAAAAACAATCAAAAAGATTTCCTGACTATCTTCAGCAATACCTCTCTCCCACCCCCCGAGAAAATGCTGTCTCACTTCTTAGATTAAATTTTATTATCTAAATTCTATTTTTAAATGTTTGTTTGAACTGCACTTCTTCCCTCAAAAGAATCAGTGACCTTATTTCTAACTATGATTGGTTAAAAAGGATTTAGGAGGAGGGGTGGAAAGAAGGAGGGAAAGAAGGAAGGAAAGGATGAAGGAAGGAAAGAAAATTTGAAATGTTCTCTGCTGAGAGAAAAAAAGGAATTATTTTGCAGATAAAATGTTCTTGCTAGTAGGATACAAGACACAAAGAGAAACATGTTCACATGTGAATCATTCTCATTTGTTGGTACTGTTATAAAATCAAGGGACATAATGATGCTATTTAGAGTCACTTAACATCAAAGTCAAAATACAAGTTATAGAAGTAGACTGAAGCTTAGCAAGCCCTGCAAACTTCATTCTTTAATTTATCTTTATTTATTCCTTACACACATCCATCACCGAACTCCACTGAGGGAAAGTGTACGTATATAAAGAGTGTTAACCTGAATATATAAATGAAGAGTTAGCCATTAAATAACAAGCTAAACTGAGTTCTTCCCTCTATCCTTCTTCCCATACTCAGCTACCACCCAGAGGGTGCAGACTGAAAGCACACGAGGTCCCCACACCCCAGTTCAAACATTAACGTATAAGAATAAATGCCAATAAGGGTTGTTGTTGTTGTTGTTGTTGTTGTGATTTTTCTTTTTTTTTTTTTTTTTTTGCAGTGCTGGGGATGGAACCCAGGGCCTTGCACATGTCATGCAAACCCTCTACCACAGAGCTACACCCTAGACCAGTGCCCACAATTTTTAAGTAAAATTTTATGTTTGAGAAATAAACATTAAATTGCTGCTGATAAATGATTGATTTTAATTCTAAGGACTTAAATAACAAATACAAAAATATCAAGCATCAGTTTTATGTACTTACCTCTTTTGAAGAGTAACAATAGAATTTTTTTTTTTTTTTT
>JAJEJO010001814.1:0-59787 GCA_020662805.1 Glaucomys volans | reverse complement strand
ATTTTTTTTTTTTTTTTTTTTTTTTTTTTGTACCAGGGATTGAACCCAGGGATACTTAACCACTGAGCCACATCCCCAGCCCTTTATATCTTTTCTTTAGAGACAGGGTCTCCCTAAGTGGCTTAGGGCCTTGGCAATACTAATTTTGATAGCCCAAGTTTTGTTATAAACAATTAGAATAGATTTAATTTTAGAAGTAGGGATATAGCTCAGTGATAGAGTACATGCATGAGGCCTTTGGTTCATTTCCCAGCATGGAATAATAGAAATAAATGAATTTTTTAAATTTTGGAAAACAAGATTCATATTTTCAAATATCAAAAAACAGCTTGGGATGTAGCTCAGGGATAGAGTAGTAAGCATAAGGACCTGGGTTCAATCTGTTCCACCAAAAACAAACAAACAAACCCCATGCTTCATTCTCTTTGAATGTGTTCGTAATTTTCTCTCATACATGTATTCCCAATATTCAGCTGTTCTAAAATAAATATAATTGTTTGCTTTTAAATTAAGGGAAGGGAGCTAGGTGTGGTAGCACACACCTAGACTCCCAGCACGCAGGAGGATCCCTTTGAGTTCAGAATTTCAAGGCCGGTTCTGAGCAACACATTGAGACCCCCATCTCAAAAATAAATACTTGAGGGGAGAGATATTTATTTTAAATCTCGCTTCAGGAAAATTGCTACTTCTTAGATTTTTTTTTCTGATGTAAACTTTTGCCAAATGAATGAACATTAATATTTCCCTGAAAATTAAGAATAAAACACAGAAAAGAGGAAAAGACTAGTCCGGTGCAGAGGTGCATGCCTGTAATCCAAGTGGCTTAGGAGGCTGAGGCAGGAGAATCACAAGTTCAAAGCCAGCCTCAGCAACTTAGTGAGACCCTAAGTAACTTAGCAAGACTGTCTCAAAATAAAATATAAAAAGGGCTGGGGATGCCCAGTACCAAAAATTCAAAAATAGAAGAAGAAAAAACTGTTTTACAGCCCTTAAACAAGCAAATGCAAATCTTTTTCCAGGTTAAAAAACTAAATCTGTCAAGACTTCATTTTTTAAAAAGCACCTTGGCCAAAGTATATTAAATGTTCATCATTTCTACTGAGAATGAACTAGAACAAATGAAACCCGTAAGAGTGGGTGCCAATTATCACAACCCTTATATTTAATTCTCCTCTCAATAAGTTCTGGCTTCCTTACCTTCTGACTTCTTATCCAGATGTAGACAATACTGTCAAGATCTCATCTCCTGTTCAGGTCCCAGTAAGTTCTGGTCATTTTCCTGTTCCCTATTCCAGGTCAGGGTACACTATGCTAATGAGCTCTGGCAACAGTCCAATCAAAATCTAGATGCTTTCAGCTCAGGACAGGTAAAAGCAGCCTGTTTCTTCTCAGCAGCCAACAATGTAATGAATATTCTATAGTGTGCCTCTGAACTTTCCCCTCCTTGTAACTGAAATGGACATTGAGAAGAACCTTGTGAAGAAGTACAGATGTCTTCCTTCTTATAGTTTTATAGGTTGAGCCCAAGCAGATTCAATCACTGTAGATCCTCATTCTCTGATCATTTCACCCAGCCTGTGTACAAGACAGAAGACAGACACATAGACACACAGACAGACACATAGAGATAGAAATTATTGGAATAGATTCCACATAGCCAACTCTCCTAAACTAGAAACACCAAAATGCTATACTACTCCTAACAATGATGACACTAATTCTGAGTATTCAGATCCACCCACCCCCCCAATAATACAAATCTTCTCAAGATATCCTCAGTGCAGTTCTTCCTTGAGCGTATCCTCAGTACCCACCTGAGTCAGCTCAGCTCATCTGCTCTGTTCCAGGTGCTCCATTAGGCTCTGGAGATACAAGAGATATTTAGAGCCATTAAGAGTTGGGTGTGGTGGCACATGCCTGTAATCCCAGCAATTTGGGAGGCTGAAGCAGGAGGATTGCAAATTCAAAGCCAACCCTCAGAAACTTAACAAGACCCTGTCTTAAAATAAATAAAATAAAAATGACTGGGGATGTGGCTCAGTAAGTAAAGTGCTCCTGGGTTCAATTCTCAGTACCAAAATAAAAAATAAAATAAAATAAAATAAAGCCATTAAGAAGTTCACTCTAGTCACATGGGGTGGTGCACACCTATAATTCCAGTGACTCAGGAGATTGAGGCAGGAGGATTGCAAGTCTGAGGCCAGCCTCAGCAATTTAGTGAAACACTGTCTTAAAATTTAAAAAAAGGCAGGGGTTGGGATAACCTCACAGTTGTATTGAGTAGCTACCAGGAGACCTCTAGCAATGCTGAGATATCTTTCATTTTTTACACACTTCATTTTGATTCATTGTACACATATGGGGTACAAATTTTCATTTCTATGGTTGTGCGTATGTACATACTATTGTTAATCATACATGTACATAGGGTGATAATGTCTCATTCCACCATTTTTCATATCCCTGCCCCTTCCCCCTCTATTTCCCTCTACACAATCTAAAGTTCCTTCATTCTTCTCACTCGCCCCCCACCCAACCAGGTTCTATATCATCATCCACTTAGAGAATACATTCTGCCTTTGTTTGGGGGGAATTGGCTTATTTTACTTAGCGTGATAATCTCCAGTTTATGAATGAAATCCTCTCCTGTCTAGTTCAAGACCCTGTATAATTTCTTACATTTTCTCTAACTCATGCTGGTTTCCATGGAGTAAATGCTATCTCCTTGTAGGACCTTCCAATAATGATTCTAGAACACGATTTCTCATTTTGGGGTGTTCTAAAACTCTTCCCTCTGAAGTATATGCTATTTTACATTACTTAGGATTAGGTTTTTTCTAATTATAAAATAAATATATGGATTTTTTATTTTTAGCCATACTCTCATCTAGAAATTCCCACTATCCACATTTTGATTATGCCCTTTCAGGCTTTTGGTTGTCCCTACACACATAACCTAACATAGATACTATATGTGTAGTAGCAATCCTACTGTACATGTTATTGCTTTTAGTAGTTGGAGAGGGTTAGTCCTGGTTTCCCAGCTAGAATGCTGTTTCTTCATGATGAAGTTGTCCTCTTCCATGTTTCTCCTCCTCACAGGAAGACCTGCTGGATTCCAGCTGCAGCAGCAGAGCCAGCCTTGTCCCAAGATCCAACCCTCCTCTGACAGGTGGGAATGAGAACTCTATCTCCACACTTTGATTAAGCAGTAACACTTTGTTCCAGCCTGGTAATGGTACTTTTGCTTTCTTAAGGCTGAAGTCCTGACTTATTAAATCCTGAGCTCTCCTCATTGGCTCTGTCAATGTTATTGATAACAACAGTAGTCATAGCAGCTTCCCTGGATTGAACATTCACAGTGCATCAAGTGCTCAGCGTCTCCCTTGTGTTGTCTATCACACTTGATATTAAGGATCTAAGAAATATCATCACACAAGTGGCAGAACTGAGGTGGAACTCAGACACGTTTGCTAACTGATTCTGCAGGGAGAGCCCTGTGCTGGTCACTCTCTGGAGTCTTGGTCTTAGTTCCTATACATTCACAACTCCTTGTGTCTTTTTCTAGCTCTGCCCTCTCCCTGGAGATAGGAGTCCTGCCATAAGCCAGGGGGCTAGCTAGAGGGCTAGCTAGTCACCTGTTGCTTGGTGACTGAGCTCAATCACTTATGCTGAAACTTCTCATATCTGTGCTCTTGCATTCCCTGTCACTCCGGGGTCTGCCTACTCAAATCATTCCAGTGTCTTCCTTCAGCAGTGATGCTACAGGCAGGATAACTCCTCTTTGTGTAGAGCTATCCCATGCTTAGACACTAGGTGCCACAACATCCGAGTCAGTGTCAACCATAATTCACTACCTCCAAATTCAAAATGTGCAGGGGTGCAGGGGCAGGTAGGGAGAGAGTAGCAGTATGCTGCTTCTGGTTCAGGATGACTACCCCAGATCCTCTAGGCTGAGGGGTTTGCCTCAACTATCACCTGTGGATTCCAACTCATAGCTTCACATGCCTTGTTCTACCTAACAGAAGAACTTCCACAGGTACAACCTGAGTGGTCTATCCTCTCAGTGTCTCCTCTGTCTCAACAGATGTTCCAGGCCCTAGTTCCCCACATTTGCTTCGTCTCTCTGATATGAACTTTTATTTAATACTTATCACGTATGAGGCATTGTTCCAAACATTTAACTCTCATAACCACCTTATGAAATACAATATTATTAAACTGTATTTATATAAAACTAGTAAGAGGAAACTGAGACACAGAAAAGTTAAATAACTTCATCTTTAAAAGATCATTTAGGAACCAATCTCTGCATCAGCAAACTGACACTGGTCAAAGGAGAAACATCAACTAAAGAAATGTTTTCAAAAATATTTCCTTTGCTGAGGAAATAGGAGGTGGTAGAGTGCTTGCCTAGCATGTGCAGAGCCCTGAGTTCAATCCCCAGCATCACACCAATAATAACAACAACAATTTTGTTCGTGGTAGAATAAACCTATCTAACTTTGTGATACCTTCTGGTTGACTGTGGTTCTCCTGCCTCCTTACCTTACCATTTTTTAGGAAGTTGTTTTACCCAAGGCTATCCATTGGAACTTTCTGTCCCTTCTGGCATAGGACTCAGCCTGCCTAGTCTTTCCCTGGAATTTTCCAAATTAGAGGTGGGGGGAATGGTGCTTTCATCTCAGATGTCAAATTGTAAGCCTGACCTCAGACTTGCTGATGGTCATCTCTCCTGCCACACGGCAGGATCTAAGAGAATGAAACCAGCAAGAGGAAAGGAATGGATAATGGGGGGGAGAAAGGAGCGAGGCCTGGACACAGGCCTGAGGCCAGCTCCAACATGCTCCTCTCCTACTAGGTGACCCAACAAATACCTTTTATGTTTTTAACGCTTGGAACTGGGTGTCTTCAACTCACACCTGTCAGAGATCTGCCAGCACATTTCTCATCTCCCTAGTCTAGGTAAGCCTGAATCTAGCCCATATTCAAAGTAAACCTACTGTCCTTTTAATTTCTGCTTCTAAAAGGGAGCATCCAAGGGCTGGGGATATAGCCCAGTTGGTAGAGTGCTTGCCTTGTAAGCACAAGACCCAGGGTTCAATCCCCAGCACCACAAAAAAAAAAAAAAAAAAAAAAAAAAGCATCCAAAGTGACTTGTCTGACATCCCTTAAAATCAGAAAATGCTTTATAAAGTCTCGCCTGAATTGGTGGATAGGACACAGAGGTCACTGTCAGTCTCATTAGATGCTTTCCCAGCATGAGTTTGCCACAGCAGGTGATCAAGGGACCTCTCAGAGACCACTTTTCACACTGAACTTTGAGGTTTTTACCTTAGAATTTCTCTATTCTAAGCCAACTGTGACTTGTATGTGGAGTTTCTACAAATTTAATATAATACACATTTAGTCCTACAGACCAAACTGTATCATCTTAACTTGGATTCTGAGCTGCATCTGTCCTGAGAAAGAGGAGGCTTGCCTGTGTTCTCTTCTAAATCTCTTGGAGATGAGACCAACTGGGTTGACTGCTGAGGTCCCTAGTTGGTTGTTCAATGGAGAAGCCTAGGGTGGTCATTGTCCTCTTTGGAACATTCTGTGCCATTTAAAAAATATTTAATTATAAGACTTGAGAGGTGGGGGTGTAGCTCAGTGTTAGAGTACTTGTGTGAGGCCCTGCCTTGTTCTCCAGCACCATACACACAAATATAATTATAAAACTTGACACTGTCTCACTAATGGAAACCATTACTAACATATGTAATATCAAAATTCCAACCAGGGACCCCGCTATCAATTCCTAAAAAATGAAAAAATAAAAAACAAACTTTCAAGTTCATAGTGGTGGAGTTTTTCCAATTTCCTAAAATACTTTGCAATCCTGTTTTGTGCCAAAAAGCAAACAATGGGATGTCTTATAGGTTAATAAAATGCGTGTCTCAAATCAGAATTGAGAAAATGGTTCTACTTTTTAAGTAATTTTGCAAACTGGGAAATCAACATCAACTTTTCTTAAATTTATGAGCCACGATCATACAAATCAGGATTATGAAGCAAGGCACAGTGACTTATTTCACTTAGCATGAAGTCTTCAAGTTTGATCCATGTGGTAGCATGTGCCAGAATTTCCCTCCTTGATAAGACTGAATAAAATATCCCATTGAAGCTGGGCGTGGTAGAGCACACCTGTAACCCCAACAGCTCGGGAGGTTGAGGCAGAAGAATCACAAGTTCAAAGCCAGCCTCAACAAGGCTGAGGTTACTTAATGAGGCCTGAAGCAACTTAGTGAGACCCTGTCTCAAAATAAAAAAAAAAAGGGCTGGTGATGTGGTTCAGTGGTAAAGCACCTCAGTTTACACCCCCCTACAAACAAAAAAAAAAAAAAAAAAAATCCTGGTGAATGTATTTAACATATTTTCTTTATCCATCCATCTATCCATGGACATTTGAGTTGGTTCCACTGGATTTAGTACTAAGCCTAGACCATCAGAGCTGAGGGCTATTTCTGGTAATATTTAGTTTTCTGAATATAAACTGTTTCATTTCTAGCCCTGCCTAGGCTCAGATCTCAGGACTACGTACCATATCTTAGGAGGCTAAGGCAAGAGGATAGCAAGTTTGAGGCCAGTCTAAAGCAATTTATTGAGACCCTCAGCAACTTAGTAAGACCCTGTTTCAAAATAAAAAATAAAAAGGGCTGAGGAATGTGGCTCAGTAATAAAGCACCCTAGGTTCAATCCCTAGTACCAAAATAAAACAACAACAAAACAAAAAGGTTATGCTCCCACCACATCCACAGGGGAGTAAGGTACCCACCCATGGTTATTTTTCATACAAATGTTTAAATGTAATGGGATGTTACTATTACTTTAGGTTAATCCATAAATATTCCTAAAAATATATTAGTTCTAAATTCTAATATGAAAAACATTAATAAACAGTCACATAAACAAAAACTCTTTGAAGTGCTCATGAATTTTTCAAGAGTGAAAACTAGTCCCGAGACCAAAATATTTGAGCATTGCTGCCGGACTTGGTGCAGTTCAGTAATATTAACCACATTCACGCTATTGTGCAACCATCACTATCATCCATCTCCAGAGCTCTTTTCATCTTGCAAAACTAAAAATACCTCCCCTTCTTCCCTTCAACCCTGGCAGCCACCATTCTACTCTCTGTCTTTATGAATTTGACCGTTCCAGGTGTTTCAAGTAAGTGGCACCATACAATATATGTATATCTGTGACCGGCTTATTTCACTTAGCATGATGTCCTCAAGATTCATGCATGTAATTTCTCTTTTTTTCTTTTTTTGGTACTGAAGATTGAACCCAGGGCACTCCACCACTGAGCCACATCCCCAGCCCTATTTTGTATCTTATTTAGAGACAGGGTCTCACTGTGTTGCTTAGGGCCTCGCTAAGTTGCTGAGGCTGGCTTTAAACTTGCGATCCTCCTGCCTCAGCCTCCCAAGTGCTGGGATTACAGGCATGCACCACCACGTCCAGCTGTAATTTCTCTCTTTTTTTAAGGCTAAATAAAATATCCCATTGAATGCATCTGACACATTTTCTTTACACATTCATATATCCAAGGATATTTGGGTTGGCTCCACTGTATTAGGTACTAAGCCTAGGATATCAGAAAGGCTGTTTCTGCTGGTATTCAGCACTCTGAATGTAAAATATCCCATCTCTGAACCTATGTTGGCTCATATCTCAGGTCTAGAAAGAGGGCAGGAATCCAAGTGGGGTGGTAGGGAGAAAAAAATGCTTTCCGCAAAACTATGAATCATCAATACTCAGAACAGCAAAACATCGCTCAAGGGTAGGGATGCTCTGCCCACAGCAAGGCCTTGGGGCACCTAGGGCTGATTCTAGCACACACAGCACCCACCCCTTCCATAGCTCAAGAGTGCCCACTCATTGGCAGTGGAAGAACTCAGCAGAGTCAATAGGAGATGGCTTATCAGGGACAGAAAGCCATTGAGATCTTAGCAGCCAACATCATCAAGGAGGGCTAGAAGAGAAGAAAAAGTGAATGCTACAAAACAGCAGAAGACCCACTGATAAGCACACATGAGACAATATCTAAAGAATACACATGAACATGGTGGTGCTCAGGAGGCTGAGGCAGGAGGATTGTGAGTTCAAAGTCAGCCTTAGCAATTTAGCAAGGCCCTAAGCAACTCAGTGAGACCCTGTCTCTAAATAAAATATAAAAAAAGGGCTAGGGATATGTTCAGTGGTTGAATACCCCTGAGTTCAATCCCCAGTACCCCTCCCCACCCCAAAAAAGACTATATAAACCAGAAATACCTGAAGTCAGCATCAGGCTCAAAAATCAGCAAAATACAGTTAAAGTCATAACACTACCACCAGATAAACTCTGTAGGCTGGAGAAGACACAGGATCTATATTTACAACAAATACCACTGAGAAAAATATATAAAAAATGGCAAGAGTTGGGGGCTGGGGATGTAGCTCAGTTAGAGAGCTTGCTTCGCATGCATAAGGCCCTGGGTTCAATCCCCACCACCAAAACAAACAAACAACAACAACAAAAAAATGACAACAATTGCAGGGTGTGATGGCCTTTGCCTGTAATCCTAGTGGCTCAGGAAGCTGAGGTAGGAGGATCACAAGTTCAAAGTCAATCACAGCAACTTAGTGAGGCTCTGAGCAATTTACAGAGACCATGTCTCAAAATAAAAAATAAAAAGGGCTGGGGATGTGGCTCAGTGGTAAAGCACCACTCAGTGTGATCCCCAGTACCAAAAAAGAGTTGGGGCAATGGTTGTTATTTGTATTATAATATTTTTTCTTCCTTTTCCTTTCTTTTTGGTATGGGAATTGAACCTAGGGGTGCTTTACCACTGAGTTACATCCTCAGCCCTTTTTATTTTTTATTTTGGTACAAAGTCTCACTAAGTAGTTGAGGGTCTCCCTAAGTTGCTGAGGATGGCTTTGAACTTGCTATCTTCCTACCTCAGCCTCCCAAGTCACTGGAACTACAGGTTTGCACCTATAATTTTCAAAGTGTTCTATAAGAGGCCTGCATCCCTTTTAATCATGTGGTGCTTTCTTCTTTAAGTCAATGATGTAAAATAAAAATACCTCTTATTTGTACAGTACTTTATATCAGTAATTTTTTAAATTTGTTACCTTAGATCTAGTTTATACTCCTAAAATTTCATAAGAACCTCAAAGAGCTTTTGTTTATGTAGTTATAACAAACAATATATACCATATGGGAAATTCAAACTGAATTTTTTTTTTTTTTGATGGTACTGGGGATTGAACCCGGGGGTGTTCTACCACTGAGCTACACCCCCGGTCTTTTTATTTTTTGGACAGGGTCTTGCTAAGTTACTAAGGTTGACTTTGAACTTGAGATCCTCCTTCTTTAGCCCCCAGAATCGCTGGGATTACAGCTGTGTGTCACCATGCCCAGCATAACTGAAAACGTTATTTTAAATTTTATTAACCTAAAAGAAGAATAACAACCCATTCCATTTAAACATAAATGACAGTTTATGAAAAGTAGCTATCTTCAGATCAAAAAATAAATGAGAAGAGTAATGTTTATTTAATATTTTTTACAAACCTCCAATACTGGGCCCATCAGAAATCTGTTGAATATCTCATATTTCCTTGCACTCTGTTACAAATATCCCACATCTCACAGCCTCTGGACACTTGCCACCTGTGAGAGACTTATAGTCAAGAAGGTAAGTAACATCTTTGTATTAGCATGGAAATCATTTTGATCTTTAAAACCTCCTCAAAGGACCTAGAGAACCCCAAGGTACCCTGGGCCACATTGTTGCTTTATACCATACATGATACATTCATAAACAATCTCACTGAACTCTCACAAAAACATTTTGAGTTGGGCATGTTTTAAACAGATGAGGAACCTGAGATCCAGTGAGCTTCATCAGTTTGTCCTGATCACAGGCTCAGATTCCTCTAGAGTCCAGGCCTTGATCCCAGATAAATGGCACATCTTCCCCTGAAAGGTTTTTGATCACACACCTTTATCCAGATAAGAAACTGTCTGGAACACTCAAAGAATGTTTGCACAATAATAAGGCCATCTAATATTTTAACTCTATAATGTGGTAGAAAATGGCGACCCAGAAGTTCCATAAAGCACAGCAGGGTAGGAAGCATAGGTGCTGGGAGACAGGGACCGAGTGCTGGATACCACTCTGCCACTTGCTGTGTAATTGAGACAAGCCTCTTTACCTCTTGGGGCACCAGGGTCACCTCATCTGCAACATGGGATGACATCATACATACCTGAAGGCACAAACTGAACCAGGCAATTGCCCAAGACCACTGCAGTCAGGGGACTGTCATTTACCAAAAATCCCAGTCATTTAGAAGGCTAAGAACACAATGCAGCTGAAACAGACTCTTCTTTTGGTGAGTGTGTGTGTGTGTGTGTGTTATTGGGATTGAACCCAGCAAGGCCTTACGCATGCTAGGCAAGTGCTCTCCCACTGGGCTACACCCCCAGCCCTTCCTTTGTGTTTTTTGCTTTTACAGCACTGGAATGAAACACAGGGTCTCGTGCATGCCAGGCACATGCTCTATCACTGAGCTGCACCCCCAGTTCTGGACTATCCTTTTCAATGTAAAATCCCTTACAATTATTCTTTTTCTCTAATGGACCTTAGTTTTTATTGAAAGCTTTTTTTAGTCACCTTTCCTTTAACTTCTTCAAATTTTGTCCAGAAAACTCAGCCTTAAGAACAACTTCAGGCTTGAACTCACTTGAAAAGTTGCCACATAGAAATTCAATGCAATTCAACACACAGTTGGTCCCACAAGTATATTGATCACCTTCTGCTGTATGGTTCACATTGAAGACGCTTCGACAGCCTGTACCCCTGATTTTATTTCTGAAGATGCTACTGAATTTAAACGTTTCCAATGAATTTAAAAAATTTTTCGCATTTCATTTTTGTGGTAAAATATACATAATACACAATTTACCTTTTGAACCCTTTTTAAGTGCACGATCAGGAACATTAAGCACATTCACACTTCTGTGCAGCTATCATCACTATCTTCCATCTCCAGAACTCCTTCCGTATTGTAAAACTAAACCATACCTTTAGACACTAAATCACCTTTCCCTTAGTCTCTGGCAATCACCATTGTACTTTCTGTCTTTATGCATTGGGTTACTCTAGATGTTTCACATAAACAGAATCATCCAGGATTTGTGTTTTTGTGACTGGCTTATTTCACTTGGAATAATGTCTTCAAGAATCATCCCTATTGCAGCATGGATCAGAACTTCCCCCCTTTTGAAGGCTGAATAATATTCCATTGTGTGCATATACCATGTTTGGTTTATCATGCAACCACTGACAGACATTTAAGTTGTTTCCGCTGTATTTAAGCTTTTAAACTTTTATATCCAAGTTTTTTTTTTTTCAGGGTAAGGAGGAGAGGTGAGGTTTGAACCCAGGGCAGGGCTCATGCTCACTCTATCACTGAGCTATACTCCAGACCAAGAGCAACTCTTGAATGCTGCTGGAAACACAATCTAGTATGATATGCTTCACAAAACAGGTAAAGAAAAAAGCAAACGAGAGCTAATGGAAAGAGACAGGAATCAGAGAAAAATGCACTAAGTTATTTCAAGTTGGAAAACAAATTCCAGGGTTTAAAAAAAAAGCCAGATTTTTGTCTTTGTTGTTTTCACCTCTTCTCTACAGAGATATTACTAAATTCTAAGTTTCATAAGGTCAGGAACTGTAATACTTTTAACTTCACATTACGTATTACACCCTACAAAGTTTCTGGCAAATTCCATTAACTTATCCATGAATATACCAGCATAGTATACAGTTCAGAAACATTTTCTTCTAATTTACAACCTTACAATATGGGCAAGGTAATTATTTATATATTTTATAGCCAAGCTAAGGATCACCCCCATTAGCTCATCAGTAATGAGGCTATGTGGGATCAGGGACACCAAGAAGGGTCTTCCAACACCATCTCCAGCTCTGTCCCTCTGTCCCCAACATCTATTATTGGTTGTGAATGAACATGCAAAGTCTCTTCCTAACTCTAATGTCCCAGAAACATAAGTTAGACAACAGCGTCAGGTCCTTCCAAACATGTGATATTTTGTGAAAGTATTTTGCCATGGCAGCAAATATTTATTTGTGTCTACATGAAGGTATGTCTACATGAGATCTGGCTTGCTAACAGATGTTCAGAGAAAAATGAAGAGACCCCAGGTTCCATTTGAGGCTTCCTAATAATGAGAGGAAATCAACAAAATGTGATGAGTGTTGAACAAGTTGGATAGAAAGAGCATTGACTGCTTTTTGATCCTTAAGCTTAGTTTAGAAAAAGTGGGTATTTAATTGACTTTATGTATGATGACCAAGGAGGACTACCCAGAGCAAAGGTCACCCTTTTGGTGCTCCAACCTTCCTGGTGTCCTCTCTGCTGACCTTGGATTGCACCATCCTGAGCTCTGCTCAGGGGTGCCTAAAAGGTGCCCAGCATGCTCAGCCTTCTGTGTGCCCTCTGAACTCCCTCCCGGGAAAAGCCCCATCCTCTCACCTTTTTTTTTTTTCTTGCACCAGGGGTTGAACCATGGGGCATTTAACCACTTGGCTATATCCCCAGCCCTTTTTATCTTTTATTTTGAGACAGGGTTTTGCTAAGTGGCTAAGGGCCTCACTAAGTTGCCAAGCTTGTTCTTGAACTTGTAATCCTCCTGTCTCAGCCTCCCAAGCTGCTGGGATTACAGACCTGCTCCACTATGCCCAGCTCCTCTGATTCTTAATGAAAATTTGTCTATTTAAAATTTCCAGTTAAAAATGGTCAATTTCTGGGCTGGGGATATAGCTCAGTTGGTAGAGTGCTTGCCTTGCAAGCACAAGGCCCTGGATTCAATCCCCAGTACCACAAAAAAATAAAATAAAAAAATAAAAAAGGGTCAATTTCCCACACATATTTGTTTCCCCTCCTTCACGAAACCCTGCTAGAATAACCGAAGGAATTTTAGATGATGGGGGAGGCCACAGTGGAAGAGAAAGATTTCAATACATTTTGGGAAGACAAGTAGACATCAAGGGATCAATTTAGCCAGGGAGAATGTTACAATCTAAGCTGAGATGGTTATGAAAGAAAAGAAAACCAACTGGCTCACAGATCAGTGTCTGGAAATACCAAGTACCAGAAAGGCCAGACTTGAACATAACAAAAAGCATTGGTTGAGTGTTGAAGAACAAGATAGTTGAGTATTTCTTCCACATCCAAGGCACTGTGGGGACCTCAGTCATTTTACTCATCCTGTCCTCAAAGGACCAGCAGTGAAGCTTTTGTTTCTATACCATTTGGCTGTAGGAAATGGATGATCCTTTTCTGCAGAAATTTAATGGTCATATAAAGAAGAAATGTGGATAGTGTAGGACTCAACAATGAAAACTGCAGCACACTGATCCTTAAAAGGGAGCACCCACTAGCCCAGCGTGGTGGTTATACTTGTAATTCCAGAGGCTTGGGAGGCTGAGACAGGAGGATCACTAGTTCAAGGCAGCCTCAGCAGAAGCAAGGCACTAAGCAACTCAGTGAGACCCTGTCTCTAAATAAAATACAAAATAGGGCTGGGGATGTGGCTCAGGGACCTAGTGCCCCTGAGTTCAATCCCTGGTACCCATCCCCCAAAAAAGGGAACCCACAAATCAGTAATTTCAAAATAGAGCATTAAATGACCTGATACTTAAGTTTGAACAGACAGCCAACAGTGGCTAGAAATTTGGAAAAATTTCTAAATGGGAGACATTTAAAACCAACCAACCAACCATCCAAGACTTGGAGGAAAGAGAAATAGTGCAAGAACATACTGCAACTATGACATTAAAGTCCTTGAAAATGGAGCAACTAAAATGCAACAGAAAAAATAGAAAGCACAGCCTGGTGTGGTGGCGCATCCCTGTAATCCCAGCACCTTGGGAGGCTGAGGCAGGAGGATTGCAAGTTCAAGGCCAGCCTAGGCAATTTAGGGAGCTCCTGTCTCAAAATAAAAAAGAAAAAGGGCTGAGATGTAGTTCAATGATAAATTGCCCCTGGGTTAAATGCTCAGTATCCCCCCACCACCCAAGAAAAAAACAGAGAAAAGAAAATTAACAAGGTGATACAAGAAATTTACCCAAAATGGAAGGATGTGAGATTCCAGACTGATTTTCTACCAAGAGTTCAATATAGTACATGCAAAAAGATCTGCCCTGGACATAGCACTGTGAAAGTTCAGGACTTGAGGAATTGAGAGGAAAAAAATTCCTAAACATCCAGAGAGAAAAAGCAGGTCACACACAAAAGATGGGAGAGAAGAATCTCCCTGGATTGTTCTAAAGTACAAGCTCTGGAAAACCACAGAAAATGGATTAATGATTCCAAACCTTGATTCTATGTAGACCCCTATCAATAAAGGATGAAAACATTTTACACAGACAGGGCTTTAAGGTTTATTTTCTATGCACTGGAAGCTACTAAAGAATACCTTCCACCAAAATAGGGGTAAGTGAATGAAGAGAAAGGATTCCAGAGAACCACGA
Organism: Glaucomys volans; assembly: GCA_020662805.1. NCBI lineage: Eukaryota > Metazoa > Chordata > Mammalia > Rodentia > Sciuridae > Glaucomys > Glaucomys volans. The sequence continues at coordinate 45,190 of JAJEJO010001814.1, read as the reverse complement.
AGAAAAGTCCAGAATGGTGGTGTGTGGAGGTTCCAGTGGAGAGGCCTACAAAAGGCCATGCTCACCAACAGAAACTGGGGAGAGGTCAAGATGGTTTGGGTTTTAATTGTGACGGTTAACTTTACGCATCAACTTGGCCTGCCTATGATGTCTAGATGTTGCTATGAAGTACATTTTTGATGAGATCAATATTTAAGTCAGTTGACTTTGAGTAAAGCAAATTACTTTCCATAATGTGGGTAGTTTCATTCAATCAATAGAAAGCCGTAAGAGGCTCTGGAGACTGAAAGGACTAATGTCATCCAAGAAAGAGGGAAATCTGCCTCTAGATTACCTTTGGACTTGACCTACATCATCACCCCTTGTCTGGGGTCTCAACCTGATAACTTACCCTACAGATTTTGTATTTTTCAACCTCCAAAACTTTGTGAACCAATTCCTTCAAATCAATCAACCAATCTCTCAATCTCCTCCACCCCTCTTTATTCCTCTACACACACACACACACACACACACACACCCTACTAGTTCTGTTTCTCTAGAAAATCTCAACTAATACAAAGATACTACACACAGAGGAAAATTTGAGAAGTTAAGCTTTGTTAATATGGAAAATACTACTGATCAGTATATGACAGAAATACAGAAAAACATCCAGGTGTGGTGGTGCACACCTGTAATCCCAGCAACTCTCCTGAGGAAGGAAGATCACAAGTTCAAGGCCAACCTCAGCAACTTAGGGAAACCCTAAGCAACTTGGTAAAAACCTGTCTCAAAAATAAATAAATAAAAAGGTCTGTAGTGCAGTGGTAAAGCACCCCTGGATTCAATCATCAGTACCAAAAAATAAAAATGGGAGAGAGAGGGAGAGAGAGAAAGCTATTCAGGAAAATAAATTAATGATGGATACATAAAAACTAGGCAAATTAAAAATGACACAATGAGACAATTTGCCAGGCATGGTAGAGCATGCCTATAATTCCAGCAGCTCAGGAGGCTGAGGCAGAAGGATCAAAAGTTCAAAGCCAGCCTCAGCAAAAGTGAGGCACTAAGCAACTCAGGGAGACCCTGTCTCCAAATAACATATAAAATAGGTGGCTCAGTGGTCAAGTGGCCCTGAGTTCAATCCTCAGTACCAAAAAAAAAAAAAAAAAAAATTAATTCTAGGAAAAACAATGGATTACATCTCAGCAATGGAAAAGATTGGTTTTTCAAAGTAATATAAATACTAACCATTGACTAACCAAAAATACTTACAAAATTATCTAGGGAAGGGGAAATAAATCAATGAAGTCTAAAACTGATAAATTATAAAACAAATTATGCAAAAGCATGAAGATAAATGTTAAGAAAAATTGGAAAGAGACAAAGCTAATTTCCCATGGGTATTGGACTGGGAAATAAGAAAAACATGCAATAGTTTGCATCTGGAACTTCCCCAAAATACCACATATTGAAGGCTTTGTTCTAAGTCCACGGTGCTATTGGGAGAGTATGGAACCTTTAAGAGTAGGGCCAAGTGGGAGGTCATTGGTAACATGCCCTTGAAGGGGATTGTGGGACTTGGTCTCTTCTTTCAACTTCATTACCATCAGGTAAATGGCTTTGTTCTACCACATGCTCTTCACCATGGGGTACTGTCTGGCCATAGGCCCAAAAGCAATAAGGCCAACTGATCCTAGACTGAAATCTCTGAACAGTGATCCAAAGTAAACCTTTCTGCTTTTTAAGTTGGTTATCTCAGATATTTGTTACAGTAATGGAAAGCCAACTAATATACTACTTGAATTTTTATGTAGGTATTACTTTGATAAATTAACTCGTGGATACAGTGCAGAAGCCTGTAATCCCAGCTACTCAAGAGGCTGAGGGAGGAGCATTGCAAATCCAGGCCAGCTTCAGCAACTTAGCAATACCCTTTCTCAAAATAAAAAATTTAGCCAGGTTCAGTGGCATGCACCTATAATCCCAGCAGCTCAGGAGGTTGAGGCAGGAGGATGTTAAGTTCAAAGTCAACCTCAGCAACTTAGGGAGGCCCTAAGCAATTTAACAAGACCCTGTCTCCAAATAAAAAATAGAAAGGGCTGGGAGGTGGCTCAGTGGTGTTTAATCTTTGGTTCTAAATAAATAAATGATAAAAAAAATTTAAGTTTGGGGGTATAGTTCAGTGGTAAAGTGTCACTGGGAATAATCCCCAGTACTAAAAAAATATTTAACGGAAAAATATTTGCCCACTTGCAGCTCCAACACTTTTGGGCCCTGTTGTCAGGAAGATAATCTGTTATGTTAATAAGATAAAGCCTGATATGTTATCTAAGCCTATCAGGTTATTCATTCTTTATTGGACTCTAATACTAAAAGGACTGTTGTAAATTTTCTCTTTCTGTGGTTCTGGGGATCAAGCCCAGAGACTCATGCTTGCCAGAAAAGTGCTCACTAAGCTACACCTACAGTCCTTGCAAAAATTTTAATCAAGAACCAGTGTGGTAGTGCACGCCTGTAATCCCAGTGGCTCAGAAGGCTGAGGGCAGGAGGATCGCAAGTTCAAAGCTAGCCTCAGCAACTAGGCGAGGCCCTAAGCAACTTAGCTAGACCCCGTCTCTAAATAAATTACAAAAAGGACTGGAGATGTGGCTCAGTGGTTAAGCACCCTGGGTACAACCCTGGTACAAAAAATATATATCTTTTTTAATCAACACAGGAAATAAATGTGAAGAGTGGGGACTACTCAAGGTTTCAGAAACTAAAGCACTGAATAATGAGTATAGTATTTGGGGCCTTGGGCTTCATGGATTTTCAGTTCACTTCTAATGTGAATTGTGAAAAAGACAAAATTCAGGCTCAGTATTACTCTGAGGATGGTGCCCCATCTGGTGGGAGGATGTGGGGGCACAGTGCAGACCCTGGCATCTTAAATTATTTCCAGTGCTTGTTTTCCACAAAAACTTGAAATTCAATGACTTACTGATTTTCAGACTCGTCTGCTAAAATGGAAACTTCCCAAGAAAGGCTCATACCTTAGTCAGGAATAAGAGTGGAAAAGTGAACGGGGTGGAAAGGCAGAGGTAATGGACACAAAGAACTGGCCTTTGGCCAGTCACAGCTTCTGCCAGGCCCTGGAAAAGTCCAGTCATAGGTGTTAACCTGGTGTACTCGTAGTAGCAGCTATTGGCCACGAGGTGACAGCCCTGTCTCATGTGTCGCCTGGACCATGTTCCCAAGAGGGCCATCAGGGGCAGTGCAAGAACAAGCAGAGCTTTATTAGAGGCAGCAGGTGCTTAGCAACTCTGAGTCTAAAAAACAGTTTCATTATATGCTGCTGGGATGAAAGCAAGCACACAGCAAATATTTGAGTGGGTCGGCTCTGATGAATTGATAAGATCACTCCCTTTGTGCACGCCTGTAATCCCAAAGACTCTGGAGGCTGAGGCAGGAGGTTTTCAAGTTCAAAGCCAATCTCAGCAACTTAATGAGGTCTAACCAATTTAGTGAGACCCTGTCTCAAAAGATGAAAAGGGCTGGGGGTGTGGTTCAATGGCTAAGCACCCCTGGGTCCAATCCCTGTTTTTTTTAATATATATATTTATATATTTTTAATATATATAAAATGTATTTTAATATATATAAAATATTAAAATAAAAATATTAAAAATATTTATATATTTATATTTTATATATCACCCCTTGAATACAGCTTCAACATCTCTGCAGGTGCCATAACTTGGGTGATCATTCTAAAACCATGTCCATAAAACCAGTCACATTTCACCCTTTCCAGCCATTCTCACTCTTTCCTAGGTAATTATTTTGTACGTTCAGTTGTCTCTAGAGCTCCAACACCTCACCCTGCTGATGGCCTTGCTTACCATTTCATTGAGAGAATGAAGTCACAGGACAGAACTTCCACAATGGCCCCACCACAACACATCCTCCAGGTCAGCCTTCCTGCTGGTAAGTGAACTGCTCTGGCCCGTGAGGGCAACTCTTCCCACAACCTGGATGAAGCACCCTCTCCTCCCCAAGAGAACCTGACTCCACCTTTCCCCCACATCATCAATTTTCTCCTATCTACTGGGTTGTTCCTATTAGAACACAAATTTTCTGTTGTGTATCACATCATTATTTATAATCCTTTAGCCCCAGTTTTCTATCAGTCATGGCCCCATTTCTCTCATCTTTTCTGGTAAAATTCGTGGGGTTTTCCATATATGCTGGTACTGGCTGATGTTGAAGCCTTTCCCCTGTTCTTGGTTGCACTTCCTGCAATCAGAGTTTGGCTCACACCATCCCAAAGAGACACCTCCTGGACTCCACATCACTTCAACCTACTGGTCAACTTGTCCTCAGCTCATTTTAGACACCTCTCCATAGAGTTGACGGCTTGCTTCTCCCAGAAACTCGTTCTTCATTGACTCCCAGGTGCCACCATCCCATCATCTGCCTCCTCCTCTCTCCTTTATTCTTTGTGGATTCTACATTTTCTCCCCTGTCTTACTGTGAGATTTCTCCCCTATTTTGGCTCATTTCTTGTACTTCTTTGCTTCCAAACAATTTTGTGCTCCTTGAGCAAACTCCTCTGGTCTCTTGACTTTATAAAAGACTACTTTTATATTAGAATTCCCAATTTCTTATCTCCAGCTCAAACTTACCCCTGGTTCCATGCTCTAGCATCCAACTACTCAACATCTCCATCTCACTAATTGATACCCAAATTGATATCCTCATATTCCACTGTACTGCCCAGTCTTCCTGTCTCAGTCAGTGGCAATCCCATCCTTCCTTTTTCTCAGGCTAAAATCATTTCTCCCACACCCCACGTCTAATCCCACAGGAAATCCTGATTGTGCTACCATCAGAATAGATCAGAAGTCTGACTGCATCTCACCACCTGCACTACCACCACCATCTCTTCCCTGCATTACTCAATAGCCTCCTAACTGTTCTCCCTGCTTCCATGGATGAGCTCCTACAATTTATTCTCACTACAGCAGCCAAAGTGATCCCCTTGGGCGATGTCTGGTACTGAAAACCAAACTCAGGACTTCATGCATGCTAGGCAAGCACTCTCCCACTAAACTATACCCCCAGTCCTTCTTACTTTTATTTTGAGATGGGGTCTTGGTAAGTTGCCTGGGTTGGTCTCAAACTTGCTATCCTACTTTAGCCTCCCCAAAACTGAGAATTATAGGCACATGACAGAGTGGCTGCTTCAAAAAAAGGCCAGATCTTGATGGCACACACCACACACCTATAATCCCAGTGACGAAGGAGACTGAGATTGTAGGATCACAAGTTCAAGGCCAGTTTGGGCAACATAGAAAGACCCTGTCTCAAAAACAAATAAATGAAAAGGGCTGGGAATATAGTAAAGCACTCCTGGATTCAATTCCCAGTATTAAAAAAAAAAAAAAAAAAGCCATGTTACTCCTCTGCTCAAGACTCCCCAAATGCTTCTACCTCAGCCAAAATAAAAGCAAAATCCTTAGAAAGGCATACAAGACTTGGACCACTATAATCCAGCACAATGTGAGCCATCTATGGCATTTCTGAATAAAAAAGGTAAACAGGTGAAATGTATTTTAATAATATATTTTCTTTAACCCAATACCTTAAAAATAGTATTATTATAAAATGGATTCAATATAAAAAAGGAGAAATTTTGACTGTTTTCAAAGTCTTTGAAATCTGATGTGTCATTTACTCGTACAGCACATATCAGTTTGGACTAGTCGCATTCCAGTGCTCAGCAGCCACATGTGCTGGAGGTATCTGTACTGGACAGTGCAGCTGGACACCGCCTCTCTCTGATCATCAGTTAGATCTTGCCTCCTCTACCCCTGCCTTGCTCACACTACTCCAGCCCCCCAGGCATGCTCAAGCTTTGGGGACTCCACAGCCTGTTCTTGGCTTCCACTGCTCTTTCCCTGGGTATTCACCCAGCTTATTTACTCTCTTGTCTTCAGCTGTGTAGGTAACTCAGGTAAATGGGAACCACCACAATTCCCATTCTGACATTCCATGTCTTTCCCCCTAACACTTGTCACCTTCTAGAGGGTTACCTATTCATTTTGTATCCTCTACTTTCTCACACTGGAAGATAAGCTCCACAAAGGCAGGTGTCTGTCCTTCAGTGACATGGATCCCACATGAACAACAGTGCCTGGGACAGAGCAGGCACTCATGAACGCTTCTCCACTGTATGAATGAGAGAACACATCGACCTTCCCAGGAGGTTTTCCGGTTGTGACTTAGAGCCGTGTCTCACATAACACAACAGCAGCAGTGACCTTGCGGTGACTGCAATGAGAGCTGTTTCATCTGTTAGCAATCATTTTGAGACAGGGAGAAACTAGAGTCCATGCAGCAATTGCTGAGTGTCCACCTTGCGGAGGGGGTCAGGGACTGTGTGAAGGACAATCACTAGGAGAGATGGACCCCCTGCACCTTCAGGAGCAATGGATTTCCTCTGGGCAACTGCAGAGGCCAGACCCAGGTTCACAGGGGTGAAACTGATGAGACAGAATTCAGTTTGGGAGGAATCTATTTTTCTTTGTGGTGCTAGAGAGCAAATTCACAGCCTCCTGTGTGCTAGGTAAGTGCTCTACCACTGAGTTACATTCCCAGTCCTGGGGTAAAAAATTTTTAATAACCAGCACCATTGTTGCTCCAAATCTGGAAATAACTATTACTATGAATAATTTAGCCTTGTGTGTGACGTTGAACTAAACCACAAAAAATAGTCTACATTTTGCTATAGCGGAAATAACATGGGTTTTGATATCAGACAACATGCGTCTGAAGTCCTGCTCCATCACTTAGCCTGCTACTGTTTGAGCCTTTTGCATACCTGCTATATTTTTTCAGGATAGTGCCTGTCCCCAAGTATTTTTCCCAGGGTCGGATGAGATAATGGATGTTAAACTGTCCTTCATTGAGTTGTCATAATAGAAAGTTAAAAAAGAAAAGAAGAAAAAAAAAAAAAAAAAAAATTACAATATGCACACACCTTTAAACCCAGCTATAAGGGATACTGAAACAGGAGGCTCACAAGTTCCAGGTCAGCCTTGGCTACTTAGCAAGACCCTGTCTCAAAATAAAACAATAAAGAGGACTGGAGTGGTAGTTCACTGGTAGCACTTGCCTAGCATGTATGAGGCCTTGTGTTCAATCCCCAGGACTGCAAGAAAAAGAGGGCTGCGTGTGGTTGTGCATACTGTAAGCCCAGCCACTCCAGAGGGTGAGGCAGGAGGATCACAAGTTCAAGGCCAATCTCAGCAATTTAGAGAGGCTCAGTCTCAAAATAAAAGGGCTGGGAATATAGCTCAGTGGCACAGCAACCCTGGGTTCAATCTCCAGTATGGGTTGGGGTTGAGGGGAAAGAGAGAGAGAAAGTAAATTATGAACTTTACTTGGAGAATTTTCCTCTGGGTTTCAAGATTTCCAAAATTTTTAAGATTTTCTTTTTTGAAAAAATTATAAATTGTTTCCAACAGTTGTCTCCCTCCAAGCAATGAATGTTCCTCATCTTTCTTTCTTTTTTAAAAAAATATTTTTCTAGTTGGCAATGGACCTGTATTTTATTTATTTATTTATATGTGGTGCTGAGAATCAAACCCAGTGCCTCACACAGGCCAGGCCAGGGCTTTACCACTGAGCCACAACCCCAGCCCCTCTCATCTTTCTTTCAGTACCAAGAAGAGTCATTACTCTTAAATGTTAGGTACTGTGTCATTTAATCTTTGCAAAAAATGTGGAGATGTTTGTCAAAACTAGTCTCATTCAGATGAGGAAACTGAGGCTCAGAGATGCTAATTAACTTGCCCAAGACCCTTAACTGGGTAAGTGGCTAAAGCTAGCCCGAAAGATTCCAAAGTTTTTCTTTCACTATTCTGTACTTACTCATTTACTCACTCAGGAAATATTTATTAGCCAGGCATGGTGTTGCATGCCTGTCATTCCAGTGATTCAGGAGGCTGGGGCATCAAATAGCAAGTTTGAGGTCAGCCTCAACAACTTAGTGAGACCCAATCTCAGTTAATATAAAAAGTACTGAGGGTATAGCTCAGTGGAAAACTGCCTCTGGGTTCAATCCCCAGTACAACCAAAATGAATAAATAAATACAACTGACCTCCTGTGTCAGAGGCTGTAGTCAAACTGTTTGACACAGCTGTGCACAAACACCTCTGCCCCTGGGAACTTAGTCCCTGAGGGTTAGGGCTGGAGGGCCCCTTTCAGGTATGCTGTTTTCCCCATAAGAGTCCCATAAAGATGTCTGTAGATGCTGTTGGCTTACTGACTCTACTGAATAATCTTCCTGAACTTACTGCCTTTAATACTTGTGAAAATAATCTATGGGAATGGATTGGAAGTCATCATTTTCAATTTCTGATTGGATACCAAAATGAATATTACTTTTTAAGGGGTGGACAAACCTCTTAGTCAACGTTTTCCAGAGGAGACTCTCGGCTGAAATTTGAAAACCTGACTATCCTAAAGCCCCTTTCAAGTCCTTTGACTTCCACTGTTTCCAAATCTCAGTTACAACCTGCTTGTAAGATGAGGAAGGGCTGCGGTGTAAACAAGCTTAAGCAGAGCAGGCCTCATTCAGTACAAAATGTGTGCTTGCTCCTTTCTTCTCTTGAAAGCTCTGAACCTACCAGCCTGGTCTGACTACCTGAGCAGGTCACCTGACTCCTCCCTCACCTCTCCTTAGGCCAGCTGGGCAGCACCAACCACAGGTATCCAAGGCTTACTTGAAAGGTCTCAGATGTACCATTCAGCCTGATTTTATTCACTTGTTTAAAAAATTTTTCTTTAAAGCATTTTCTTAATTACTCCCCATTAAAAAGAAAAGCTGCTAAGCTTCAAGTGTAGCTCAGTGGTAGAGTGCATGCTCAGCAAAAGCCCTTGGGTTCAATTCCCCAGCACCAAAAAAAAAAAAAAAGGAGGGGGCAGTGATAAGCAAAAAAGAAAAGCAACTAGAAGATTATGAAGGCTTAAAAAAAAAAAGCAACAACTAAAAAACTAACTACAGCTTATCCAGTCCCAGTTCATGATATCATAACACCCAGTAGAAGAAAAATGTAGTTAATGATCCATCCCCCTGTCCCTACACACACATAAACAGTAAAACCAAGAACCAGTCGCTTGGAATGTCTTACCTCTAACTCTGGAATAAAAAGTCTCAAGGACTAGGAGAGGTTGTTTCAAGGATTCAGAACTCTTTCCTATTCAGGAGTGCTGAATGGGATGGTGCGTGCTGATTTAATTGATTTTGTTACTTTCTTCACAGGAAGGGGAGCATAACATTTCTTAGCATAACATTCAAGGACCTCTCTCTGGTTCGAAATGACTTTTCCAGCCTCTGCAGATTCCAAAGGTCATCCTAACCTGGAAGCCAATTTAAAAACCTTCATTTCATGTCCCTACAGTGTTGGACATATGGTAAGCTTGCAATTATTTGTCACTTTCCAGCATTATCAAGACACCATCCATGCATATGAATTCGGATGAACTCTTCAATTCCTTGAGGTCTTTTCCTTCAAGATGTGTCCTCCACCCAGTGCCACCCACTCACCACCACTCATAGTTGCACACTAAACCTTGTCATGACCAGTAGCTCTGCAACTGCTCACAATCTCAATGTCAAGCATTCCATTCTGTGCCTCACACCTTGTCGTTTCAGCCCATTCTTTCTAGTGGCTCTGTCCAATAGCGATCCCTCTACTAGCACCTCCTATCCATGAACCTTCCAATGTCTAACACTCCCACCTGCATCATGGTCTTCCTCCTAACTGGAACTTAAAACTAATTATTTCCTCCATGGTACTGGGAATTGAACCCAGGGACACTCTTACTACATCCCTGGCCCTTTGTAGAGAAAAAAAAAATTGAAATTTCGAGACAGGGTCTTTCCTAAGTTCCTGAGGCTGGGCTTGAACTTGCTATCCTTCAGCCTCAGCCTCCGAAGTGACTGGAAATTACAGGCTTGTGCCAATGCACTTGTCTGTATACTAATTTTTATGTGAAAAGAAATACTTCTTTATCTGAAATTGAAATTTAAACAGTCATCCTATGTTTTTATTTGTTGCATCTGGCAACCCTGTAATCATTATAATCACTTCCATCTGAACTCTCAAGTTTCTTGGCTTCTTCCAACTTGAAACTTACTTGACAAGGCATCAGCTGAGGTTAAGACCTCCACCCCCACCCCCCGCCTTTTTTCCTTTTTTTTTTGGTACTGGGATTGAATCATTGAACCCAGGAGTGCTTTATCTCCCCAGCCCTTTTGATTTTTTGTTTTGAGACAGGGTTTCATTAAGTTGCCTCGTTAGGGCCTCACTGAGGCTGACCTCAAATTTGCAATCCTCCTACCTCAGCTTCCCCAGTTGCTGGGATTATAGGCATGCACCACCATGGCCAGCTCTAAAGGCCCCCTTTCTGACAGCTGTGTCCCCATCCATGCAACTGTATGTGTTTGGAGAAAAGCACCCCCAGTGGACACAGCTCAGTTTACTTCATGACTACAGACCTTGCTCCACCTGCATTTCCTCATCAGTTCATGGGCCACTTTCTGCCGGTGCTCCTCTGCATCTCCCTCCCCTCATCCTCAGCGTCCTACTTCACAGAGAACATCAAAGCACTCAAATTTTCCACATTCTCCTCACCACATCTATCCATTTGTGCACATCTATGTTGACCTCTTATCTGTTACATTAATTGAGAGGTCATCAGACTATGGGCCCTGGGCCCAATCTAGCCTCACTGCCTGGTTTTGTACAGACTGCCAGCTAAGGATGGTTTTTGCAATTTCAAATGGGTGGGAGGGGGAATCAAAAGAACATATTTTAACATATGAAAATTATATGAAATTAAAATTTCAATGATCCTAAATACAGTGATAGTGGAACATAGCATGCCTCTTCATTTATGCATGGTTCACGGCTGCTTTAGAGTTACAGTGGCAGAGTATTTTGTGCAGAAATCAAATGACCCACAAATATGAAAATATTCATTCTCTGGTCCATTATATAAAGTTTTTCAAGCTGGGCATGGTGGTATATACCTGTATTGCCAGCTACTCCAGAGACTGGGAGACTCTGAGTTCAAGACCAGCCTCAGCAATTTAGATTATCTCAAAATATAAATTTAAAAAATGATAGGGTGTTGAGGGTAGAGTGTTCATGGGTTCAATTCCCGGTAACAAGGAAAGAAAAAGAAGTTTGCTGACCTCTGCCATAAACTGTATGCTCTAATCCAAGGTCACTAAATCCATCCCTTCTCCCCTACTTCAGAATATTGCCCTACCAATTCTACCCTATATTGCATTATTATTTTTTCTTTGTCCTAATAAATCCTCCCATTAGTGTGCCAAGAATCTGTTATTTCTCTAATCTTTAATTTTTTCTTTTTTTTTTTTTTTTTTGCTGCTGAGTGCAGTGGTGCACACCTGTAATCCCAGCAGCTCAGGAGGCTGAGGTGGGAAGATCACAAATTCAATTTCAATTCAATTCAATTCAAATTCAATTCAATTCAGCCTCAGCAATTTAGCGAGACCCTGTCTCAAAATAAAAAATAAAAAGGGCCGCGATATGGCCCAGTGGTAAAGCACCCCTAGGTTTAGGCTCTAGTACCAGGAAAAAAAACAAATTTTTTCTTTTTTTTTGGAACCGGGGATTGAACTCAGGGACACTCAGCCACTGAGCCATATCCACAGCCCTATTTTGTATTTTATTTAGAGACAGGGTCTCACTTAGTTGCTTAGTGCCTTGTCTGTGCTGAGGCTGGCTTTGAACCCGCCATCCTCCTGCCTCAGCCTCCGAGCGGCCGCTGGAATTGCAGGCGTGTGTCACCACGCCCAGCTTCGGGGGAAAAAGTTTTTTTTTAAACCTAAACACTACCTTGCTTTCCCTTTCCACCACCAGTCAGTGATCTCATTTGCAGCCCCAACCCCCAGTTTCCTCCTAATCTCTCTGATCTACTCGGCATCACTATATCTGGCAGCCATCGTTGATCTCAACTTACCTGATCAGGCAGCATGTGACACAGTGGTGACCCTTTCTGCCTCAGAGCACTTTTTCATTTGACCTCCCAGACACCACGCCCTCGATTTTTTTGCCCTGCCTGCAGGATGCTTCCTTTTAGTCTCCTTTCTCTTCCTCTTTTTCTCTTATCACTGGAAAGCCCAGAACCTCTTCTTTTAGACTCTTCTTGCCCTCTCCTGCCGTCTCAGGGCTAGAAAGACCAACTCTTAGGTCAATGGCGCCCATACATACCACATCCCCAGCTCAGAGCTTCTCCTGAGCCCTGGCTGCCTTATCCAGCTGCCTACTGGCATCTTCACCTGAGCATTAGACAATTCAAAAATCAGCCTTCCAGGAGAAACCAGGGTCATCTGCACTTGATTACTGTTCTTCCCTCTCATTCTCCTTTTCCCTGAAAAGATGAATGTATGTCAACAACACGGTGTGTCTTATTAGATTTCCTTTCCTAGCCAGTACAATGGTGCATGCCTATAATTCCAGCAACTCCAAAGACAGACAGGAGGATCACAAATTCGAGGCCAGCCTAGGCAACTTAAAGAGACCCTGTTTCAAAACAATAAAAATAAAAAGGGCTGGGGATTTATCTCACTGGTAGAGCACACCTGGGATCAATCAGCAGTTTAAAAAAAAATTTTTTTTTCCTTTTCTAGGCAAAATTCTCTTTGGACAATCACAGATCATGCTGCAGATTTTCCACACTAACCCTGGGAATGTTCTTTAATTATTCTTACCTGTCCCCTCTCCATTTCCCCAAATGGCCAGCACCTTGGTGCTGTGTGATGAATGGGCCTTCATTCTGGAGCTGCAGAATGGTGTCTGGGAGCTAGAGGAGGCCCAAGAGTGAGCAGCCCCGTCCAGTCTGGGTGTGGAAAAGGAGAAGCAGTTTCTCTGTCCTTGTCCTCTGATCCAAGTCTAGCTGACCTTGGACCCTGTGGGGGTTGCAGAGCCCTTGGGGTTTCTGTGGTTGGTGGGTGTGGCATGCTGACTCTCCACTCTTCAGGTAAAGTCAATAAGGATGTCCTAGCAAATTCAAGCAGGGGTCCTAAGAGCTTCCAGCCTAGACTGGAAGCCCCCATGGCTTCTGGCAATCAGACCTCCAGACCCAGGGGATGGAGTGGTTTTGGTGAGAGCAGTGTGCCTCTCCTGCTGGGCGTCACACACCCTAATGGAGGGGTGTGGGAGAGGATAGGGCCTCAGGACTGGACTCACATCCTGGCGAACCTGATGTGAATTTCCTGTCAAACAACAAAAATTTAATTTAATTTAATTTAATTTAATTATTTTATTTTATTTTATTTATTTTATTATTTATTTATTTATTTATTTTTTGGACCGGGGATTGAACTCAGGGGCACTCGACATCCCCAGCCCTATTTTGTATTTTACTTAGAGACAGGGTCTCACTGAGTTGCTAAGGGCCTCGCTAAGTTGCTGAGGCTGGCTTTGAACTCGCGATCCTCCTGACTCAGCCTCCCAAGTTGCTTGGATTACAGGCATGCAACAAAAATTTTAAATGGCTTGCTTGGAATAATTCTGTGATGAAAAATTCTAGTTATTCCCAGCCTTTTAAATTTTATTTTGAGACAGGGTCTGGCTGAATTGCCCAGGCTATCCTCAGATTTGCAGTCCTCCTGCCTCAGCTTCCTGAGTAGCTAGGATTACTGGCACACCTGACTTTCTAATTATATTTTTTAAAAAATACTAAAAACTAAAGGTTCAAGTTACCCTCCCCCTTCCACACAAATCAATGTGCCAATCCAAAAGATTCAGTCCAGACCAAAATTTCTCCATCCCCAACCTTCCTTCCCTCAGTTCCTGGCAGTCCCATGCCTCCTCTGGGCCTAATCCTTGTAATCCCCTTTGGCTGCTCTTTCCTACTCCACCTGGACTCTGTCAGGAAGTCCTGGCTCCCCGGTCACAATTTCTCCAGCAACCATTTCTCATGAGATTGAGCCTCACTTCATCAATCTCAGCCAGATGACTGTAATACCTTCTTAAAAAAACCCCTGCTCTCAACCTTGTCTGGCATACTCCCTCCTCTCTACCAGAAGCAAGAAGAACCTTTTGATTTTTTATTTATTTAATTTATTTATTTATTTGTTTATTTTATTTTTTTTTTGGTACCAGAAATTGAACTCAGGGGTGCTTAACCACTGAGCCACATCCCCAGCCCTTTTTATACTTTATTTAGAAACAGGGTCTTGCTGAGTTGCTTAGGGCCTCTGGAAATTGCTGAAGCTGACTTTGAACTCCGAATTACAGACCCATGCACCACCACACCACACCAGGAGAGAAGAACCTTTTAAAATGGAAATCAAATCAAAACCCTCCACCGGGCTTCCATTCCATTCAGAGCAAAAGCCAAAGTACTTTAGACTTCCAAAGCCTTCTCCATCTGACTTGCTTCCCTGCCCCCTCATCTCCTGTCCCCCCCCCCCACAACACACCTGACATATCCCGCCCCCACCCCCAACAAGACAGGTCTGGGCCCTGGGCCTTTGTGCTGACTATTCTCTCTGCCTGGAACGCCCTTCCCTAGAGAGCAGCATGGCCCACCTCCTTGTCACCTTCAAGCTTGCTCAGATGTCACCTTTTCGGTGTGACCTCCCTGGGGATGGAGATCCAGAGTCCTTGGATGTCCTGCTGTTTGACTTTGCTCAGTCAACTTCTGACACAATGTAATAATTATGCAGTTTGATAGAATACCACTTTTACAAGGCAGCATGCTTTTGTCTGTTTTGTTCACTTTGATTATTTCATTTCAAGTGCTTGGAACTAAAAAGCATTTAAAGAGCCAGGTGCGGCTCAATCCCAGCAACTCAGGAGACTGGGGCACAAGATTGCAAATTCCAGCCTCAGCAATTTAGTGAGACTGTCTCAATAATAAAATAATAAAATAAAGTAAAATCAAAAAATAAAATTAAAAAATTAAAATTAAAAAAAAAAAATTTCCCCAAAAGGGCTGGGATGTAGCTCAGTAATAAAGTATCCCTGTGTTCAGTGTTCAGTCCACAAAAAAAGTGTTCAAAGAATGGTTTTTGAGCTGGGTGTGGTGGCGCACGCCTGTAATCTCAGCACTTGGGAGGCTGAGGCAGGAGGATCACAAGTTCAAAGTTAGCCTCAGCAACTTAGCCAGGCCCTAAGCAACTCAGTGAGACCCTGTCTCTAAATAAAATACAAAATAGGGCTGGGGATGTGGCTCAGTGGTCGAGTGCCCCTGAGTTCAATCCCCGGTTCCAAAAAAAAAAAAAAAAATGGTTTTTGTTGTTGTTTTTGTTTGTTTGGTGCTGGGGACTGAACCCAGGGATGCTCTACCACTGAGATACATCCCCAGCTCTTTTCATATTTTATTTGGAGATAGGGTCTTGCTAACTTGCTGAGACTGGCTTTGAATTTATGATCCTCCAGCTTCAGCCTCCCTGGTCGCTGGGATTACAAGTGTGTGCCACCATGCCTGGTTCAATGAATGTGGAATGAGCAAACTGAATGTTTGCTTGCTAAATGACTTCACCTTTGTGTTTTCACCTAATTTTTCAATTGATTGGACAGTTATAGATTATCCCCATTTTACCTACAGGTCATCAACCCTCAAAAAATTTAACTTGCACAAATCACAAGTTATTAGGTTGAAAAGTGAAATTGGAGATCTAGGTGTACATAGGAAGATAAGTTGGTTTATTATTTTCCTAATCAATCAACTTTATGTCTTCAACAAATGCACTTTGATCTGAAAACGACAACTCAGCAAAGGACTTAGGACCTTAATTTAGGATGAAATAAAGAGGTTATGATGAGGCAATGACCTGTCTGACAGGTGTCCTGAGAAGATCAGGGGTTCCAGACTGGTGTAAGACAGGAGACACAAATGCAAAATGGAAGTCTGAAAAGACTTCTCCACAGGCCAGGAAGGATGCTGGCGGGGACACTGTTGTTTTCTATTTGGCCTCTCCAGGTGTTTTTCAACAATTCTAACCAGGCTGCTGGCAGCAAAATTACTAATCTGTTCATTTACTTGGATCAATATAGTCAGATTCTTTACCCAAAACCTCTGGGTTCCTCCCTGTCCTGTTTCTGGAACAGGTCATTTAGGTTAAATCAAAGTGAGCTGAGTGTTTGGTATCTGCTGTCAGTGGCCAGCACTAAGATATCAATGGGAGAGTCCTCACAAGGGTGAGGGGAGAGACCCCGCAGGGAACCAGGACTGCACTAGGAAGCACAGCAGAGCGATCACAAAGGAAAGAGTGGCTGAGCAGGCTTCTTTTAGGAGACAACCACCCCCAGGGTGTCTGAGCGACTTGGGGATCACAGGCAGCCTGTCTTGCCTGCTCTGTGGAGAATCCCCCCTCTCCTTCCCTCCTCCTCAACTCCCTCCCTGCCTCTCTTACTTAGTTCTATGCTTCAGTCTGAGTTTTTTCTTCGTTTGATTTAGTTTTAAAAGCCAGGTTTATTAAATTATAAATTTACACGCCAGGCACAGGGGTGCATATCTGTAATCCCAGCAATTTGGGAGGCTGAGGCAGGAGGATCACAAGTTCAAAGCCAACCTCATCAATTTAGTGAAACCCTGTCTCAAAATAAAAATAAAAAGGACTGAGGATGTTGCTCAGGGGTTAATCCCTGTTTAAATCCCCAGTACCAAAATATATATATTTTACATATATGTAAAATATATTATTTACATAGAGTAAAAGTCACCCTTTTCTGATGTACAGGTCTGTGAGTTTTGACAAATGTATTGGGTATAAAACCACCCTAAAAGAGTTCATTTCCAACTTAATATGGTACATCTCCCCACTCCCCCGACAATGCCCTGTGCTTCTCAGTTCCCCATCCTGTCAGAGGGTCTCTGTTACTGGTCACTTCTACTGTTTACTAATTGTGAACCATAGGCTAATGACTTAGCTTCTCTGTGCCTCAGTTTTTACATCTGTTTTGATTTTTTAAATTTTAGTCATACTAGGACCTCATGCCTGCTGGGCAGGTGCTCTATCACTGAGCTACACTGTAGCTCTGTTTGTTCATTTTTTTTGTGGGGGCGGGGGTTGGGAATTGAATCCACTGAGCTACATCCTTGGTCCTTCTTATGTTTTATTTTGAGACAGGGTCTCACTAGGCTGCCCAGGCTGGCCTCTCCTGCTGCCCCTGCCTGGAGGTGCTGTGATTACAGGCATGCACCACTGCTCCCAGCTAGTCTCTTCATCTTTCAAGTGGAGATCGAGGGCTGGGGGTGTAACTCAGAGGTAGTGAGTATGCTGTGCAAGGTCCTGGGTTCAATCGCCAGCACCAAAAAATAAAACAAAATACAGATAAAGTGGGGATAGAGATAGAAATTAACTCGATGTTGTTAATGAGGAATAAACACTCAATAAAAATTGCTTGCTACCATGATTACTTTGCATAGTCGGGTCTGTATAAACGGTTGGGGTGAACATTGTGGTATCTTTTCCTTGCTTTGGGTTCAGGGCTTGAGCTCTATTGTACAGTTGTTTTCCTCTAATTTATAGGATTTTATAATCCCTAAACTGGTGGTTACAAAAGATTAACTAGTCCAGTCTCCTGCCTTCCATAAGGGGGTAAAATACTATCCTTTTGATCTTACAGAAGAGCCAACTGAGGCCCTCAGAGGCTAATCGGTTCACACAGGAAGAAAAATTAATGGAAAATGAGAAATGACATGCAATGGGCTCTATCACTCATGGTAATCATAACGGCTAAGTGTTGAATGAGGATCAGATTTCAGGTTTCCTGCTTCAATTCCAGGGTTCTTTCTCCCACGTGATCATAACACTAAAGGATTTATCTTCTCTTTAAATCTTCTGCGGTAGTTAGGTACAGTAGCTGTCACCAGGAGTAAGGACTAAATTCAAAGGGGGGAAGCTGCAAAGCCAGTTTTGCAGGAAGCCTACTTCTGCAGCAGTTTCTTTGTTCTCAGTTCCGTCCTCCCACTTTCTTCTCCTGCCTGTCTATCCTAATTGTTTCCTGTAGAAAGAAAGAAAACAGCTTGCTTTTTCCTTGCTTGAATATCTGCAGGAGGCATACAGGGTGTGGCCAGGTCTGTGCACAGCCTATGTGGCTGAGGCCTGGGAACACGTAGTCAGTCGTGGAAGGCCCTAATGCCTGCCCTGTGGGGCCAGATGTCTCAGAATGCTAAGGAAAGGCCACTCTTCAGCCAAACCTACCCCTAACCTCTTGAGCTCACACACACCTCCCAAGAAATACAATTTTGCAAGAACTCTCTCCTTTCAGCCAAGGTTTGGGTTCCAGGATTATTTCATTAAAGTGCAAATGAACTCTCAGAGGTTTGAGGCTCACTGTAACAATAACAATGACTCAATGCACCTCCAGTCATTCTGATTAAAGATACCTGGAAGAGACCTCCCAGTTGCTAATCATCCTTTTAACAAAGGATCCCACCCTTCCACAGGCTTCAGCATTATGCTAGATTTTAAAATACTGTTTTAGGGGCTAACTGTATATCAATGGCAGAGCCAGGGCTTGCCTAGTACACACATGGTCTTAGATTCCATCCCCATCACTGAAAAAATAAAATAAAATAAAATATTGTTTTGTTTCTGTTGTATTTATTTTTAGCAACTTTCATTTTGGCAAATGGTTTTCCTTTTTATGATGTCATGTAAAACTTTCTTTAATGGCCAGTGGCACACACTTGTAATCCCAGTGGGTCAGGAGGCTGAGGCAGGAGGATTGGGAGATAAAAGCCAGCCTCAGCAACTTTGTGAGATCCTAAGCAACTTAGTAAGATCCTGTCTCAAAATAAAACAAAAAAGGCTGGGGATGTGTCTCAGTGGTAAAGCAGCTTTGGGTTCAATCCCCAGTACCAACAACAACAAAAAAATTTTTATGATGTAATTTAAGTTTCTTAAAAATACATAATAACAAAAGCTATTAAGTAAATAATAAGATGATGCAGTTGATCCTCTATATTGATGGGTTTTACATTTGCAAATTCAGCCAACCTTGGAAGGAAAATATTCAGAGAAAAAATTACAAATGGTCCCCAAAGAGCAGAAACAGGAGAATCATAAGTCCAGTCTGAGCAACTTAGACTCTGCCTCAAAATAAAACGTAGTAAGTTTTGCAGGTGTAACTCAGAAATAGTGCCTGGGTTCAATTCCCAGTACAGAAAAAGTAACTTTGAAAGGCAGAACTTGAGTTTGCCCCATGTGGACCCTACGTGAACACTTTATTATTTGTGTGTGTGTGTGTGTGTGTGGTGTGGGGGATTGAACCCAGAGGTGCTCTACCACTGAGCTACACCTCTAAACCCTAGAGTCCCTGGGATTATAGGGGCGTGCCACCACACCCCGTGATCAAGCTCACATTGTTTTGAATATCGTTCACCTGTATCCTTCATCCACTGCACTGGATGATGGCAAAATTCAGAAAATCTGTTTTCAAATGACTGATATTGAATGATGCCATCTCTGATCTAGTAATAACTTGGTTTAACTTTTTTTTTTTTTTTTCCGGTTCTGGGGATTGAACCCAGTTCCCTAATGCTTACAAGGCAAGCACTCTACCAACTGAGCTATATCCCCTGCCTAACTTGGTTTAACTTTAAATATTAACTTTAAAATATAAAACACTGAGCCGTGCTTGGTGTGGCGCACCCCTATAATCCCAGCAACTTGGGAGACTGAGGCAGGAGAATTGCAAGTTCAAGGCTGACTTCAGTTACTTAGTGAGACCCTGTCTCTAAATAAAATATTTTAAAAAGACTGAGGATAGGGCTCAGTGATTAAGTGTCCCAGGGTTCAATCCTTGGTACTAAATAAATAAAATACTGTAAATTCACAGAAAGTTTGAGAATAAATCTTCTACTCATACATATTCTCTATGAACTATTTACACTTAAGAAGAGCTCACTGAAGCAGGGTGCTTTGGCATACACCTGTAATCCCAGAGACTCTGGAGGCCGAGCAGGAGGATCTCATGTTCAAAGCCTGTCTCAGCAGTTTACGGAGGTTCTAAGCAACTTAGTGAGAGCCTGTCTCAAAATAAAAACTAAAAAAGGGCTGGGGGTGTAGCTCAATGGTTAAGTGCCCCTAGGTTTAATTCCTGGTACAAAATAATAAAATAAAACAAAGAGTTCATTGGAAAGGGTCTGTAGGAGCAGTGCCATGGGATACAGGAGTCAGGGCAGGTCTGTCTGATAGAGTGAGAAGGGGATCACTAAATTAGAAGGTGACTGCCCACCAGTGAGACATCCTAGAACAGGTCTGTATTGGAGGATGCCAAGAAGGGGAGAGAACAATGTAGGGCAGTAGTAATAATAAGAAAAGAGTTTGGAAAAACAGAGGAGGGAATGTCAAGGGCACCATTCCCTAAACTTGTTAAGCAGTTAATGTTTGGGTGACCTAGTAGGAATGATCTGAAGGGAAATCTATCTTATCACCTCAGAGCCTAATGGCCAGACTCAACCTTTCATTTTCAAGGATCAGGGATACCTTTTGCAGAAGACCAGGACTAACCAAAATACTCAAGAGACTAGAGTGGACAACAGAATGCTGATTTACTAATTTACAGTCCAAAATGTACCTGGCATGCCCAGAAGTACTTATGCAGTATGATCAGAGATTCCCAAATGGTGTTGATGCCTTCTAAGTCACATCATAAGCAGAATAATTATCTATTTCAAGAATTCATTCTGCACAAGGAACAAAAGTTTTCATGTAATAATGAAAATGTTCTCATTGTTTCTCCCAATAAGATGAGATCAGAGTACAATTTAAAAGTTACTTGGATATAGAAACAGAACATGGAGTCAGAATTTATCAAACACCTACTGTGTGTAAGGTAGTATAGAAACTGTGCATAACATGGTAAAAGATGGACAAGGCCAAGGACTTGCAATCTAACTAAAGACACAATAAAAGAAATGAATAAAAATATCAAGTAGAAATAACTGCTATAGAAACAAAACATGGTATAGGATGAGGAGGGAGCCAACAAATGGGGGTATGTGCGCATGCTTGTGTGTGTTGTTCAACTGTGTGATTAGGGGAAGGCCTCTTCAGGTTTGTAAAATTTGAATTAAGACCCAAAGGAATATAAAGGATTAAAAAAAAAAAGGGGGGTGGGGGAGTACTTAAATAACTGGGCAATGCGGAAGTACAGGCCAGCCAAAGTAGGCCTTTTTGAGGAACTAGGAAAGGTTAGAAGGGGTGGAGGGTAAGGTCAAAGAGGAGAAAGGGACTGCAGTCAGGCTAATGAAGGCATTCAGCATAATGGGTTAACCCGAGGACGTTAGACTCCCTGAGCCCCACTCACCACACACTAGTGTGATCTTGGACAAGCTACTTGACTTCTCTTTGGCTCCATTCCTTCATCTTTAAGAGGGGGAGATTATAAGGAACTGCTTCGTGGATTTTCTGTGGAGATGATATGAGAGAGTCTATCTAAAGTACCATGCTGAGGTGCAGGGTTAGTCCTCAATGGAGATTAGGTATTAGCATGAATGTGTCCATCTCCACAACGCACTCTTGTCCAGGGAGTGAGACCTGAACTTGGATGGACTCTGCCATTTTTGGTATCAATGACTGCTTTTTCAAAGTGCAGACATAATAAATCAGAGGTCTATAAACTATGGCTCTCATGTCAAACTTCTGATACTGGTTTCTGTAAACCCTCAAGTTAAAAAAATAATCCACATTTTTTTATGGTAAAAAATAAAAATATTGCCAGTCATGGTGGCACATGCCTGTAATCCCCAGGATTTGAGAGGCTGAGGCAGAAGGATCACAAGTTCAAGGCCAGCCTCAGCAACTTAACAAGGCCCTAAGCAACTTAGTGAGACCCTGTCTCAAAAATAAAAAGAGCTGGGGATGTAGCTCAGTGGTGAAGTGCCCCTGGGTTTATTCAGTCCCAGCACAAAAGAAAAAAAAAAAGTTAATAAAAATGTTTATTTTGTGGGACAGGGAGAGTACTAGGGATTGAGCCTTACCACTGAGGGCACTTCACCACTGAGCCACATCCCCAGGCCTTTTTTATTTTATTTTTTTCTTGAGATAGGGTCTTGCTAAATTGCTTAGAGTCTTGCTAAGTTGCTGAGGCTGACTTTGAATTTCCCATACTTCTACCTCAGCCTCCTGAGCCATTGGGATTGTAGGCATGTGTTGCCATGCCCAGTAGAAAAATATTTACGTTTCTTAATGGTTGGGGAAAAATCAAAATATTGTCAGGCAGGCAGGGTGGTGCATGCTTATAATTCTGCAACTCAGGAGGTGGAGGCAAGAGGATCACAAGTTCAAGTTCAGCCTGGACAACTTAGTGAGACTCTGTTTCAAAATAAAAAATAAAAAGGGCTGGGGGTGTAGTTCAGTGGTAGAGCACCCCTGGGTTCAATCCCCAGTAATGCCGAAAAAATCAAGATATTTCATTATGCATGAAAAAACACATGAAATTCAAATTACAGTGTCCATAAATAAAGTTTTATTGGAACACTACTGCAGTTCTCATTTACATGTATATGGATTGTATATGGATTCTTTCTTGCTCCAACAGCAGAGTTAAGAAGTTTCAATAGGGGCCAGGGATGTAACTCAGTAGTATATCACCTGTTTGTCAGGCATGAGTCCCTGGGTTGCATCCCCAGTACCAAGGGAGGAGGAGGAGAAGGAGGAGGAGGAGGAGGAGGAGGAGGAGGAGGAGAAGGAGGAGGAGGAGGAGGAGGAGGAGGAGGAGGGGGATTCAACAAAGATTGCCCAACCCATAAAACTTAAATATTTGCTATCTGATTTTTGCCAATCTCTGTATTACATCATTTTTTTTTTCGGAATGTGAGATGTAGGGACCACTGAGTTACCTGGAGCTTGAATTTTCTTCAAAACAAGGGGACATAACAACCACCTCTATAGGTTGCTAAGAGAGTTTAAAAAATTCGTCCCATAGTCTAAGTTCAACAAACAGTACCCATTGTTTGGATAATGAAAATGAAGATGATACTTCTCTAGATGACAATTCACTGTCTGATTCCTCTCCTGCATAACTTATGTAGATATTTTCCATGAAGACATAATCCTTCCAGTCTGGAAGCCACTCTTCTTTTTTTCAGCTCACTTTGTCTTTCTATGTGCATCTTAATAGTTTAAGTTCAGTTGAGCATCTTTTCCCTTCACTTATTCAGTCTTTTTTTTTTTTTTGTGGTTCATGAGTTTGAACCCAGACTTTATGCATTCTAAGCAAATGCTCTACCTTTGAGCTACATTCCCAGTCCCAACTTTAAAAAAAATTAATTTTGTTTATTCATTTATTTTTTGGCACTGGGGATTGAACCCATGGGTACTTAACCATTGAGCCACATCCCCAATCCTTTTTCTTTTTTATTTACAAACAGAGTCTAAGTTACTTAGAGCCTCACTAAATTGCTGAGACTGGCTTTGAACTTGGGATCCTCCTGCCTCAGCCTCCCAAACTGTTGGGATTACAAGTGTGTGCCACAGCACCTGGCTATGAGTGGGGTTCTTGACAAATATTGCAGAAATGAATGTAAGGACACAGTGCTTAGAAAACAGACAGATTTAGGAAAGCAGAGACACATTCAAGAGAGAATGCAGTCTACCTCAAACTTTTGGGGTTAATTTCATTTTTTAAGGGAAAATTGATGAGGGGTTGCTATGGGAAGGTATGCAGGATGACATCAGTCTGCTGATCACAAGCTGCTTTATGGTGGTCTTGATGTTGACAGCATCCTTAGACTGATGTGGTCTTGATTATACGATCAGTAGATAATGTTGGAGAGTACCCTAGATTATAGGTTTCTTAAAATATCAAATCTCTCTGCTCAATTTATTTATTACATAGGTTAATTAACAGTGCAAAGGTAATTTTCTTAAGTGGGTGAATTTATGGTAACTAGGATTTGCAGATTTCCCAGAAATTTGGGAGAGACAGGCCTAAGGGAAGAACTAATTTGGAGAGCAATAGACCTGGAAAGGTGTGCAGAACTTTAGATTACAATTATATTTCCTTGTCCTTCATTTTGCCTGCTTTTTACCTTTTAAAAAGTTCCTTCTGTCCTACTTCATACTTTCTGTCTGCCTGAAGACAGGAAGAATAGCAGGTGACTACAGAAGGGCTTGATGGAACTCCAACTTCTCCGAGTGTGGGTACCAAACCCACAGGGAGGGAATTTGTGTTTTTTGATAGGCAAAACCAGAACCAGCCAGGACCATGGGAAGGTAGGATATGGGAGGAAAGGACTAATCACAGGCTCTGGGTGATCCCTGTTCCTTCTTACAAATTCCCTCCCCTCTCCATCACCCACTTCATTCTTTAGGTCTCAGGATGAATCCAGAAAGGAGGAAGCACAAGAAGAAAATATTTTGTTCTGCTGACAGGGGAAAAGGCTGGAGATGATGGAGTGCTTAGAGCTGGGAGGAGGCTGATGGAACCTTAGTTGTCACTGCTTCCCTATTTTTTGAGGAGGTATTGGGGCAAGGAATGAGACCCTCAGAGGCTTCATCAGCTTTGTTTCTTGTCCTAGACTAATAAGACTGTGTGCTGGCCCACACTGGACACAGGTAAGATCATGCTTTCCTCTAGTGGTCTGCCTGTCATCTCCATGAAGCTCCTGCTTTTCCTTCCAGATCCATGCAAACTGTAGGAGACTGGCCATCAGAGAAGTCCATCCAGGTCTTGGTGGAGTTCTTGAAGGACATCAGGTTCTGGGATATGAAGCATGATTCTGTGTCTGGAGTTCCAAACCAATGGACAATTGGAGAGGTCCTTGTAGGAGATGGCAAAAGGGAAGTAGCACCACCCTGGAATCTCACATGACTCTCCCCTGGATTCCAGCATCACATGCTGGGCGACCACACACTATTCAAGGTCTGTGGGATACTACAGCTGGCAAATTATTCCAGCACATGGACCAGCACATGGCCCTGTTTTCCACACAGTGGTCAATATTACCCATGGTTGTTTTCCTGAGGCCAGTCACCACGGACGTGTCCAGCTACATTTGCATGAGCTCCATGCTCTTCTTAATGTGCTCCAAGAGCCAGGTCACAATCTTCTTGTAAAAAGCCCCCGAGAAAGGCTTGGCTGTGTGATTATCTCCTGCTGACACCTGTACCACTTTCTCCTACAGTTCCACTTTCCTAGTAACCATGTCCCAACCTTCCACTTGTATATTCCTTCCCAGGGCACCCTCGTCATTGCAGTGAAAAGACTAGACCTGGCCACTTTTGCACACATTATGGTGTGCATGCCCAGCCTTGGCCTTCACAGCCTCCTCCAGAACAGGCACCAGCGCTGGCTTCTTCCTGTCTGTCACATTCTCACTCAGGCCCAGTGGGCCACGTCGCATTGTCCTGACTCAGTGTCAGCACCAAGCTGTGCAGCAGGACTGTGAGAGACTGGGACTTGAAGAAGAAAACCCGTGGGGGCATTTCTAGTTAGGAGGGTCTTTCGGGGGAGAAGAGGTCTCCGCAGTGGGAGAAAGAGCCAGGAACAGGGCAGGAGGCAGCCACCTTTTACAAGAGCCCTTCATATTCTTGGTTTTGGAGATAGCATTTTGTGGCGGTGACCTTCTCTTATATGCATGGAGAAGGTCACCCCCACAAAAAGGCATCCCCCAAACATTTGGCATTTCCTTGTCCTTGGTGAAGATCAGCTACAAGAAATGCCAGACCCACCAACAGGTTACAAACAGCTCCAATCCCAACCCTGAACCAGAGAGGGCATTTATAAGCTATTTAAAGGGTTTTTTACTTAAGCCTTCAGTATTTAAGAATTCTACAACTACTGAGCTTCCTAACTTCCCTCCCTTACCCATGCTTAGGTTGGGAAAAATGAGTAGTTCTGTTTGAATGATAATTAAAGAGAATACCTTCACAGGTTCTGTTTGATTCTTGACTACAGAACACTTGCATTGTTTTACACTAGTTGGAAACAAATTAGTAATATATATGTCATCAGAGGTCAAATGTTTCCTCAAATACACTGATTTTTTTCTTTTTCAGATTATATTTTTTAGAGCTGTTTTAGGTTTATAGCAAAATTGGTGGAAGTTACAGAATGTTCCTGTGTACCCCCTTTGCACACACATGCACAGCCTCCTCCACCCCTAACATTCTGCATCAGACTGGTGCATTCCTTATGGTTGATGTACCTGCACTGACGCATCATTACACACAAAGCTCATTGTTCACACTAGGATTTGCTGTGGGTTTCGACCAAAGTGTAATGACACATTGGTCATTGGTCATTGTAGTATCACACTAGTTTCATTGCCCTAGAAATCTTCTTATTCTGCCTCTTCATACCACCTGAGTCTGCTAGCTTTTCGTTGCTGTGACCAAAATACCTGATACAAAAAATTTGGAGAAGGAAAATTTGTTTTGGTTCACAATTTCAGAGATTTAATCCATGAGGGACTGACTCCAGTGCTCTGAGTCCAAGGTGAGGAAGAACATCATGGCAGAAGGGCATGGTGGAGGAGAGCTTCTCCTTTCATTTTGGCCAGGAAGTGGTGGGGGTGGGGGTAGGAGCTGCAAGGAAGATACATCCTTTGGGGGGATGCACTCAGTGACCTACCTCCTCCAACCATGTCCACCTGCCTACAGTTACCACCCAGTTAGTCCATTCAAGCCAGCAGGAACTGCTTAGGCTTCAGCCCTTGTAAACGAATTGTACCTCTGAACATTCCTGCATTAACACAGGAGTTTTGGGGGGACACCTCATATTTAAACCATAACACCACCCAACCATGTCCCCTGGCAAATACTGATCTTTTAGCTATGTCCAGAGTTTTGCCTTTTCTAGAATTTCCAGTTGATTGCCTTTCCAAGTGACCTTCATTTAAGATTTCTCTATGACTCTTCATGGTTTTATAGCTCTCTCCTTTTTTTTCTTTTTTCTTTTTTTAGTGCTGGAGATTGAAGCCCAGTCTCACACATGCTAGGCAAGTGCTCTACCACTAATCTATGCCCCTGGCCCAATGGCACATTTGTTTTTAGCTGAGTTATATTATAATGTCTGGATACATCAGAGTTCCTTCACCTACTAAAGAACATCTTTCCAGGGACCGGGCCTATAATCCAAGTTACTTGGAAGGCTGAAGCAGGAGGATCACAAGTTCAAGGCCAGCCCCAGCAACTTAGTGAGACCCCGTCTCTAAATAAAATAGAAAGGGTTGGGGATGTGGCTCAGTGGTAGAGCACTTGTTTAGCCTGCATGAGCCCCAGGTTCAATCACCAGGGCTGAAAAATACAAATCTTGATTGCTTCTAAGTTTTGTCAATTATGAATAAACCTGCCATAAACCATAAATCCCCTCTTCATGGAGTTCCAGGGCCATGAAGAAGATGGAAATACTGCTCATACCTGCATAAACAAACATCACAAATTTTCTTATCTCCTACTTGCTCTTCTAGAATCCCATTTGTCTGTCCTAAAGAAATCTATCTGTTCTTCCCATAGAGGCCTTTTGCATTTTCTCCCTTCTCCCAACTTAATTAAGTTAAGTAGATAAGTAAATTACCAAATTTCTACCTCTCGTTTGAGTTACTCATCACTGAGCACCCCATGTATAGGTGTGTTGCACACATAAAATTATATGAAGTGTCTTATCTTTCCCTGGTCTGTGTATTGTCAGTCAATGAACAGGCTCCTAAATACTGAACCTGTCCTCAGGAAGCTTGCATTCTACTGATAACAAGGTTGAGCTTCTCATACAACACCTCAGGCTTGTAAGTGGCAAAATCAGACTTCGAGCTTGCCAGTGTTGACTACACGGTGTATTGAAATTTTGCAGGTGTAGTGGGGCACTCCTGTAGTTCTAGGTACTCAAGAGGCTGAAGCAAGAGGGTTGCTTGAGACCAGCAGTTCAGGAACAGAACAAGACTCCATTTAAAACAATACAAAAGATGAACATACTTAAATTCCAGGAGAGACAGGATGAACTTCTGAGGGGTTTTGAGTAGACCCAGTTACCAACATGGAGAACTGTGTAGATCAGAGATTCTCCCTAGAGCACAACAAACACTGAAGTGGAAGCCATTGTCTTCCATATAAAATTCTATATTTACATTGTGTTTTCTAAAGTTTGTTTTTAAAAAATATCTTTCAAATGATATTACAGGAAATATATTATAGCAATGGGAATGGCCATCTCTACCCAGCGCCACCATCCAAATAGAATTAGGGAAATAAGACCCTGAAGAATTAAACTCTGTATCAGACAAGGGAGATGTATGCAAAGTCCTTATGCATTACTAAGTGGCCTAATAGCATGAGCAGTACCTAAAGACAGAACATGTGAAACAGAAGGATGGGGGCTTTGATCATCAATGACAAAGAGGGAAAGAAATATGAAAGGCAGGAGCAGTTGCTGTTCATTAGAAGGAAGATGCCAGACACAGCTTCAACCTTCAGGACAGGGTGTTGACAGGAGGTCCACCATTCTGTGGATTGGCACCATATGTAGGAAAATATTTGCCTCTATTAAAAGATAAACTTACGCATATTAAAATTTTAAAGAGCCAGGTGCAGTGATGCATGCCTGTGATCCCAGTGTCTCCGGAGGCTAAAGCAGGAGGATCATGAGTTCAAAGCCAGCCTCAGCAATTTAGCGAGGACCTAAGCGACACAGGGAAACTCTGTCTCTAAATAAAATATAAAAAGGGCTGGTGTTGTGGCTCAGTGGTGGAGTGCCTCTGAGTTCAACCCCAGTACCAAAAAAAAAAAAAAAAAAAAAATTGTGTTTTATTATTTTGTATTTTATTTAGAGACAGGGTCTCCCCGAGTTGCTTAGGGCCTCACTTTTGCTGAGTCTGGCTTTGAACTCATGATCCTCCTATCAGCCTCCTGAGCCACTGGGATTATAGGCATGTGCCACCAAGTCTGGCTCAAAAAAATTTTTTTTTAAAGTTCATTCAGGGGCTGGGATTGTGGCTTAGTGGTGGAGTGCTTGCCTTACACCTATGAGGCACTGGGTTCCATCCACAGCACCACATCAATCAATCAATAAATAAAATACATTTATTTTATTATGTCCATTTACAACTAAATTTTTTTTTTAAAAAGGAGTTTATTTGAGCAGATAGTGATTCATAAATTGGGCAATGCCAGCCCTTATGGTACAGAGGCTCTACCAAAGGATCACATGAGCAAGACTGAAAGGGAGAATGCAGAAGCAAGTTGCCAGGGTTTGGATATGTTTGAGTTTGTCCCCCAGAGGTTCACGTCCAGGAAACGGAAATAATGTTAGTATCTCTCTTACTAATCTTTAGTAAGGATTAGGGGTGCACCACTGCACCTGGCACAAGCTACACTTATTATTTGACCCAGAGAATTTCACTAACTTTAGAGAAGGGAGAAAAAGTGAAGAAAAAGAGAGAAGCCAGGAAGCCAGATGGTCAAGAATTAAATGCTTAAAAAAGAGAGAAAATAACCTTGAAATAAAAAGCAGTTGAGCAGCAGTTGGAAAGGACAGAAAGTTTAAAGATTTTTCTAAGCAGGTAATTTAGCCGTACTGAAATATGATTAAATATTCCATATTAAATATGGAATGGAACAATGTTGATGAGTGACAGTTTGGATAGGTCTAATAAAAAGATCTTGGTCTAGGATAATGATTAAAATCTCATTTTCACTGATATATTCATTATTGGCTCAGTGAAATCTAAAAGGGTCACTTTCATTTCCAAATATGCTGACCTGGAGCATCTACGCTCTGGGTAATTTAAGACTCAGTGGAGAAAGTTCAATGATGAGAAGGGTAAAAAAAGAATTCTAGCAATTAACTGTCAAAAAATTACTGAAAAATCTTCTGGACAGAAAATCTAATTATATTAGATGAAAGTACAACAAACCATCAAGACAAAAAAGACTCTTCTTTAAAAAAAGATTTCTTTTAGTTGTAGATGGACACAGTATCTTTATTTATTTTTATGTGGTGCTAAGGATCGAACCCACTGCCCCACACATACAAGGCAAGTGTTCTACCACTGAGCCACAACCCAGCCCCAAAAAAGGTCTCTTGGTGCTATGGACTGAATGTTTGTGTCCTACCTAAATGCACATGTTGAGTCCTAATTCTCAGTGTGCTGTCACAGCGTCCCCCCTTACCTGTGGTTTCATTTTGTGCAGTTTCAGTTACCTGCCATAAGATATGGAAAATGACAAACCCCAAAATTGTATGTCCTGGGAAGAGGGATGGAGGAAGAAGGCAACGTATTAATAACATTGATACTTTCCTAACACATCCTTTCCTAGTGACAGGACACTCCCTGGGAAGGAGACATACATCAAGTCTAGAATGGCAATCTCTGGGAGGAAGCCAAAGCATTGATCCTTCCCCAAATAAATCCTTTCCCAGTGGCAGTAAAATGAGACCCTGAAGGGAAAGAGATAAGCACTGAATGCTGACCCCAGACCCTCCATTCTTCCCCAAGTAAAAACATTGCCCAGTAAAAACACATTTCGAATTCTCACAAACTTGTTTCCTGAGCACCCAAACTGACACACTCTGTCAATAATTAAGTCACCTCTCAGTGTAGCATATATAAGCACAGACTCCTTCTTTGGCCAGTAGCTCATTTTCCATCAGGAAATTGGGTCCACCAGATGCATGACTCACTGCTAAAGCCTTTGGCACTATTGGAAACTAGTTTATTACTTTTGTTTTAAAAGAATGAAAAGCAGGTAAGTGGTTTATGAATACCATATAAAACACCAGAGCACTGAGGAATGGGATCATCCTCGTGGGGCCAAACATAAGGTGTCCTTGAGGAAACGTCTCCTGCAGCCCTGGCTAGACCAAACGGCCTCTCCTGGGCCCCGTCTAGTTCTTTCATAGCGCGTTCCACATTATACTGATATTATTGATTAATGTGCTGGTTTCCTTAGGCAGCATGTAAAGTGAAGGTCAGAGGCTGTGTCCTATGCATATCCCATTTCCCAGGACCTAGAACAGTGCCTGATACACAGTGGAGACCCCTTAAAGAAAGGAACTCAAGTGAGCAATGTTGACAGAGGTCAGTTAGAGGAGGTCTTAGGCTTCTTTTGTGTCCTTAGCCTACCTCATTATGGTTCTAAAATTAGAAGTATTTATGTAAGAATGAAATTTCCATCTATTATGCTTATGTTTTTCTTTCAGCTCTTTAATGGGGAAATGTTTCTAATGTAGGAAGACTAAGAAATGTGAGGTATTCTAATATCTCTTAAGCATAAAATTTCAGGCAAAAGATTTGCTCTATTTCTTTTACATTCTAACTGGGCGTTTACATAATGAATAGAATGGGCCCCTGAACTTCAGATAGAAAAATAATTGAGTCTGTTAGTCTATGACTATTTATGAAGGACCTCCAATGTGTTATTCTAAGTCCTAGGGACACGTAATAAGATAAGGTCCTTGGCCTCAATGAACTTACATTCCAGGAACAACAACAAAAGAAAAAAAGAGGAAAATTTGATATAACATGAGCTGTGAAGAGAAAAATGAGATGGCAAGTGGCTTAAAGAAGAGGCTGCGTTACTGGTGGGACTGGGACAATTTCTTAGGAGTTGATGATGTTTGCCTGAGACCTAAGAAAGAAGGAAATAGCCAAGTGATTTGTGAGAAGAGCATTCCTAGAAGAAAGTACACTAATTTCAAAACCCCTGGGATTTTTTTTTTTTCTCCCTACTAGGGGATTGAACCTAGGACCACTTAACCATGGAACCACATCCCCAGCCATTTTTATCTTTTCATTTTGAGACAAATTCTTGCTATATTGCTAGGGGCCTCACTAAATTGCTGAGATTGGCTTTGAATTTGCCATCCTCCTGCCTCAGCCTCCAGAGTTGCTGGGATTACAGGCCTGGGTCACCACGCCCAGCTAGCCCCTGGGAATTTGAGGGATAGAAGGAAGCTACTGTAGCTGGAGCATGCGGGATGAGCCAAAGAGCTGTGGGTGATGATTGGAAGGACAAGGTGGAGTCAAGCACAGATATTGCTTGGAGTTTGAATGTTCCCTGACCTAAATGGAAGCTACTGGAGGGATAGTGATGTATCTTAGTCCATTTTCTATTGCTAAAATGAAATACCCAAGACTGGGTTATCTCTGAAGGAAAGAAGTTCATTTAGCTCATGGTTCTGGAGGTTGGAAGTCCAAGACTGATCAGCTATACCTGGCCAGAGCCTCATGCTGTGTCATAAAATTGTACGAAAGCAAAAGAGCAATTGGGTACATGCAAAAGAGACAAAACATGAGGGACATTCCAGACCTATAGCAACCTGTTCTTGCCATAATGAACTCATTCCCAAGAATGGCGTTAATTCCTCTTTTTTGTTTTGTATAGAGATAGGGGTCTCCTAATGCTGCCCAGGCTGACCTTAATGAAGCAATCACCCTGCCTCAACCTCCCACATAGCTGGGACTACAGATTTACCCCACTATTCCTAGTTCACATTACTCCCTCTTAACCACCTAATCACCTCTTAAAGACCTTCCCACACCGCCATGATGGCAATCGACTTTCAACATGAACAGCTGGGGAGATATTTGAAACACAGTATGATGTGATTAAGTAAACGTTTTCAAAACATCACTCAGATTGCCATCTGGAGATAGAGGCTGTCAGGAGGGCAAGAAAGGAAGCAGGAAGAGAGGACGCCAGGAGAGCATGTGTCCTGAAGCCAAGAGAAGGCAAGGTTTGTAGATGAGGAAGCAGTCAGCCTTACCAAATGCTGCTGAGATGTCTAATAAGATAAATGACAGCGAAGGGACCGTCGGCTTCTGGGATACAGGTCACTGGTGACCTTAGTGAGAGCTATGTGGAGGGGATGGTAAGGAAAAGTGAGGAAAGCCATAATTGGAGTGAACTGAGAGGAAGGAGGAGTGAGGACAGGAGCAAAGCTTCAACAGTCGACTCGTTTTGATTGAATGGAATCGTTTCAGGCCTAGACTGAACTTGAGATTCATGGGTAGGATTTAACATTCCTCAAACCATGCTTTAAAAAATGGCCATGTTATGTTATTATCTGATTCTGAGATGGCCTGTAACTTGAGTCATAGTCAACCCTTGACTGAGAGATGGGGGTTGCTGAGAAAGAAGGAATTGCACCCAGCATGTAGCCTTCTTCAGGACATACCAAGACAAGAGAAGAAAAGATCAAGTTCTGACAGTAAATTTGGGGACAACATGCTAGGAGATACTGCTTTGCCCTTAGACATCTTACCAGAGCTCAGGGTAGGCTTGGAAAATGGCAGGGATGGCAGACTTTGCTGCTGATGCCAAAGGAGCAATCTTAATGATATTGAGTGGGATCCTCCTATACAGAGAAGAAAGAAGGTAAAACTCTTTTTACCATAAATGTTTGAAAAAGATGTGCCACCCTCAAGAATTTATCCCTCCTGTTAATGTGAGGATAATGGTTTAGCTCTGGACTCTGAAGACATTTCAAGATGTGGCAGTGGATTTCTTTGGGTAGGCAACTGTTATGGTTTGGATGTGATGTGTCCCTGACAAGTTTACATGTGAGACAATGCAAGAAGGTTCAGAGGAGAAATGATTGGGTTGTGAGAGTCTTAACCCAATCAGTGATTAATCCCCTGATAGGGATTAACTGAGTTGTAACTGAAGTGGTAGGGTGTGGCTGGAGGAGGCGGGAATTGGGGTGTGACTTTAGCTATATATTTGTATCTGGCAAGTGGAGATCTCTCTCTCAGCTTCCTGATAACCATCTGAGCAGCTTTTCTCTGCCACCCTCTTCTGCCATGATGTTCTGCCTCACCTAGAGCCCCAAGGAATGGAACCAACCTTCTGTGGACTAAGACGTCTGAAACTGTGAGCCCTCAAATAAACTTTTTCTCCTTTCCAATCATTCTGATTGGATCCTTTAGTCACAGTGGCGATAAAACTGACTAAAACAGCAGTGTTGGGGTGGTGTAGGGAGGAAGGGGTGTTGCGGAGAAGGCAGACAAGAATGCTCAGAGGAGTCTATGTAGACCCATGTCACAGGCAAGCAGCCCATGTCACGGGCACATGTTTTAAAGAAGGCATGCTTTTCCATTTGGAACAATCAGAATAGCAATGAGCTATAGAGGGAAACATTCAATAAGACACAAAAATACATTAAATTTATCCAGACTTACAGGTGTGCTGCAGTGGAGAGCAAGGCTAGGGGACATTGTTGAGGGGATTGGTCAGCTAAGCTAAAATGGCCTTCCTTTGGGACAGTCAGTGAGAGGGCATGATCTGGTCAAGCTGAGATGACCAGCTGACTCCCTGGATAGCTCTGAGGTCTAACACAGGAGGCACTGTGCACAGGGAAATTGCCCACAGGTTTTGAAGAAATGAGTCAATAAGAACACTGAGGTGGGGTGATGAGTAATTAGTGCTGATCTAAAAGAAGTTTGCAAAATTGTTAAAAAACAAAGGGTGGAATATAATCACTTGAGAGGATTTACCACTGCTTATTTAGGTGTTCCTCCACTATCAGACACAGAGAGTTCCCAGTCCTCAATGACACTGCATGGAACCATGTGGAAGAGCAAATGCCATAGTTAGATAGGCAGGATGG
This sequence comes from Glaucomys volans, assembly GCA_020662805.1. Lineage (NCBI taxonomy): Eukaryota > Metazoa > Chordata > Mammalia > Rodentia > Sciuridae > Glaucomys > Glaucomys volans. Next base: position 10,615 of record JAJEJO010001814.1, on the reverse strand, counting down.
CTGGGACTTGTACCCTGATTTCAGCCATGTGAAAATGTCATGCAAATGAGAAAGAGCAGTAAGGGCCATTGAGGAGTGAAAATCTTTTTGTTAGGATTCTGTGTGCTCTTTAAACGTTTAAATTAATGCTATTATTTATTTAAATGCTCAGTACATTTTTTAGTTTTGGCAACAGATGAAACTGTGGGATGCAGGGCAAATGGCAGCCTGAGCTCGTCTCTGTTGCCTTGTCCATTTCTCCAGTCCAAACCCTGCACTTCTCCCAATGGAGAGGTTGATGAAGCTCAGGTGTCTCCTCTACAGAAGAGAGTTTGCACAGTTATCTTCTCTACTTGAGCCTGGTAAGGGAGAGATGAAAAGTAGCAGAGAAGACCCAGGGTGACAATCAGACCAAACTCTAGATGCTCAGGATGGGATGTCCTGTGGATCCCTGAAGGAGATGTTTATCCACTCCGACTTCCTTGAAGATTGGTCTGCTCTGCAATGCCCCAGAGAAGGAAGGCAGCTGAGTCCTCTCCATCCTGAGGACTTACAACCCAATCAGTTGAGGAACCTGAAAGGAAAGATGCTTCTCCCAGTGCTCAAGTGGGCTCTAATGACTGAGCAGTGGATGCAGAGTCATGAGAGATGACTCATGCGGTGGCTGTCACTAGAAGTTCTCCCCAGATCTCAGTAAGCCAACAAGGAAGGAGAGCAAAAATACCCAAGAGTCCCAGAGCCAGAGAGAGGACCAACAAGCAGAAACTGCAGTAGTCTGCAGTCCCCATGAATATCTAACTGTTGGAGGAAGCAAATGACAACTCAAATCAAAAAGTGGCCATCATTGTAGAACATGCCTGTAATTCCAGAGGCTTGGGAGGCTGAGGCAGGAGGATCTCGAGTTCAAAGCCAGCCTCAGCAACAGCAAGGTGCTAAGCAACTCAGTGAGACCCTGTCTCTAAATAAAATACAAAATAGGGCTGGGGATGTAGGTCAGTGATAGAGCACCCCTGGGTTCAGTCTCCAGTATCAAAAAAACCCCAAAACATAGCGATCCCAGCATTTAAGAGAATCTCCATTTAACGCAACAAATGTGTGTGTGTGTATACTTTCTGGAACAAAAAGCCTTAATTTTTTAGCTAAATTATTAGTAAATGATTTGACTGGGAGGATGGTCACTAGTGAGATACCAATTATTGACCTGAAAGACTAAAACTGAAAGAATTGTCTATAATCTGAAAGAAAAATTGTTGAGAAAATAAGGGATTTGTAAGATAGATCCAAAAGACTTCCTGTGCAAATAATAGTAGTTGCAAAAAGGATTGAAAAGAAATATTAAAGAGAGGAAAGAAAAGACTGAGTTCCAGGCAGATTGATTTAGAATTGGAAAAATAAAGAGGAAATCTTACAAGTTTCTAAGCAGAAAAATGAAGCAAACTGATACGAGAGTTGGGTCTGCAATACTGAAAGGAAAAATACGCTGGCAATAACTTCATCAAACTAACAAGAGAAAAGAATTGCAACTCAAGGCTCTGAATCCAACCATGTTATCAGTCACTTATCAGGGTAAAAGAAAAGCATTTGCAGATGAACAAAAAATCATGGACTGTCACTCACACGTGGCACTGAGAGCTCCTGCCAAATCACAAGGGAATCAGAACAGATTTATTAGATAGAGGAAGATTTATTTCACATTGGTATGTGATCAAAAAGATAGTGAAAATCACTATCTTTTAGTGAAAGTCTAAATCAAACACTCCATGAAATATCTTGAAATAGAAAAGACACACCTCATGAGAAAACCTAATGACCAGGAACACAAAAGACTAAACCATCTCTTAAAAACCGAGGAGTTGAGGAATACTGAATACAAGGGGAAAGGAAATGTGATTTTGCATTTTCACCAGTGGGATATAGTTGAAAACTAAAAGCATTCTGAAGTTCTCATTTTATGGGAAAGACCTTAATCAGTGGGACAATTAAGCATTTATGTAAAGGAAAATTGCTGTTATCCTGTATTCACATAATACTAAAGAAATGTAGCAACACAGGGAAGTAATCAATATTGTAATAACAGAATATAGTAAACCATTCAAGTCAGTAAGGTGAAAAAGAATGAAAAGTGACTTGTCAAAACCTACAGTAGCAAGAAAAAGAGAAAAAAAATTAAATAAATTCTTATATAAGGATGGAAGAAATAAGTCAATTTTTCATTCAAAATGATTTTTCCCACTAAATTCTAAAGGACTGTGTCAGAAAGCAACTTCTCTAGCTATATATTTCTTTAAAGACAGATACATAAAGTGGGGGTGATGAGGTTTTTGAAAACAAATTATTACATCAAAGTGATGCAAATATAAACAATGAGGAGAAAGATGTTAGCATAAATAAACCTATAGTTTTCAAAGGTATTATAAAAGTCTTAAACCCATTTGCACTAAACAACATGGAGCTAAATGTAAGGGAAGGAAATATGATGAAATATGATTTTCAAAATTATTATTTTAAAGCCAGGCACGGTGGTGAATGCCTGTAATCCTAGTGACTTGGGAGGCTGAGGCAGGAGGATCACAAGTTCAAGCCAGACTCAGCAACTTAGTGAGACCCTATCTCAAAATAAAAAATAAAAAGAGCTGGGTGTGAGGCTCAGTGGTTAAGCGCCCTTAGGTTCAATCCCCAGTACATGCCCCCAATGTACAGACACATTTTATTATTGGGAAATTGTATTGAACAGGAAATTTTGGCATATATCTTTCAATATATTTTTCCAAATCATTTTTTTTTCAGGTACTAGGGATTAAACCCAAGGGGTTTAACCACTAAGCTATATCCCAAACCCTTTCATTTTTTATTTTGAGACAGGGTCTCACTGAATTGCTCAGACTTATTTTGAACTTGTGATCCTTTGACCTCAGCTTTCTAAATCTCTAGGATTATAGGGAAAGAAATTTAATAGTCAAAAAATAAGTAAGGCCGGGCATGGTGGCAGTGACTCAGGAGGCTGAGGCAGGAGGATTTCGAGTTCAAAGCCAGCCTCAACAAAAGCAAGGCACTAAGCAACTTAGTGAGACCCTGTCTCTAAATAAAACACAAAATAGGGCTGGGGATGTGACTCAGTGGCTGAGTGCCCCTGAATTCAATCCCTGGTCTCCTCCGACCCCCGCAAAAAAAAAAAAAAAAAATAAGTAATGATATGGAGAAATTGAATGATACTATCTACTTCAAGTTAGACATGATCTTTTTGTCTTTTAAATAAGAATATATATTTTTCCATTATGTCCATGGATCATTCATAAAAATTGTTTGGTACTTGGTCTCAACAAAACCTCTAACAAAAATTTTAAGATTTTAACCAAGATTATGGGCCCTAAGGAAAACCCTCACACTAAAAATTTTAAAAATCTTTGATCATAATAACAAAATAAAATTAGAAACAAATGATAAAAAGATAAAAAGACAATTACCTATAAATTTAAAAACATTTCTAAAAACCCTTAGACTAGTTAGAAAATCAGAACAGATTACCAATGTGGAATGCAATGAAAAGAATACTTCAAGCAAGACAGGGGATACAGTGAAAGCTCTATTCAAAAGATTTATAATTGTAAACATATTAATCTCCAAAGAAGAGCCAGGTGCATGGTGCATGCCTGTAACTCCAGCTATTCAGGAGGTTGAGGTAGGAGGATCACAAGTTCAAGGCCAGTGTGGGCAACTTAGTGAGACCTTGTCTCAAAACAAAATATAAAAAGAATTGGGGATGTAGCTGAGTGGTACAGCACTTGCCCATTTTCTCTCTCTCTCTTACACACACACACACACACTCACACACACACACAATTCCCAAAAAAGAAAGGCTAAAATAAAGAAGCTTCACATTTACCTTTATACATTGGGGAAAAAAAAATTCAAAAGTATGAATAGTAAAATAATAAAGATAAAACCTGAAAGAAATAAAATATAAGAAGAATAGCTTTAAAAAACAAATCTGGGGGGGTGGGAATATAGATCAGTCGGTAGAGTGCTTGCCTTGCAAGCACAAAGCCCTGGATTCAATCCCCAGCACCACAAAAAACGAAACAAAACAAAACAAATCTGAATGCTGATTCTTGGAAAAGATAAGTAAGAGAGAGAAACTTCTGGGGATTGTTTCTCAGTGGTAGAACACTTACCTAGGCCTGAGTTCCACCCCCAACTTTAAAACAGACAGCGAAGAGTTTCTTCTAAGCCAGATTAATATTTTAAAGGGGAGGAGGAAGTAGAATTATACAGAATTATATTAAAATAGGAGATGCATGTAATCATAGACCCTGAAGTGACTAAAAGAATTTTAAGTAAGTATAATATTCAACCCCATGGATACAAAGGACTTCAAAGAAATCACTGTTTAGAAAAATGAATCACACTTTGATCTAAGGAGACTAACTTCAGTAAACTGATCACCAGTAAAGAGATTGAAAAAGAGATCAACTATGAAAAGAAAAACTTTTATGTAACCTTTAAAGAACAGAAAATTCCTGTTTGGTGGGGGGGTTGTTTGTTTGTTTGTTTCGGTACTAAGGATTGAACCCAGGGGTGCTCTATCACTGAGTTACAGCCCCAACCTTTTTTTAAAAAGTTTGTTCTTTTTAGATATATATAACAGTAGAGATGATGAGCCCTTTTTATATTTTATTTTGAGACAGAGTCTCACCAAGTGGCAGAGGCTGGCCTTGAACTTGCTATCCTCCTGCCTCATCCTTCCTAGTAACTGGGATTACAGATGTGTACAATCACCCTGGCTAAAACCAGCACAATCTTAATAGTAAACCTGAGAGAGAGAGAGAGAGAGAGAGAGAGAGAGAGAGAGAGAGAGAGAGAATACACCAGGAAAGAAGCTACAGATCAATCTTACTTACAAATACATGAAAAAATCCTAAGCATTACCAATTAAGTACAACCCAACAGCAAAAGATTATCACATAACCATTTAAAGTGTGACCTTGAGATGCAAGGATGTATAATATCAGGAAGTTCTCATTAGAATGCATTACATCATCAGACTAAAAGAGAGAACCATTAATCATGAGTAGATGATAAAAAGGCACTTGATAAATTTAGCTGCCATTTCTAATACAAATCACGGAAACCAGAAGTTGTTTGGGGAATTCTCCCAGGCTGCCTTGGAGCTACAGCACACACACCAACCCTATGATATTTCATCCTATCTGGTGTAGGATATATTTCACAAGAGCTGGGCCTCAGCAAGGGATTTCCTAGGAGGGCAGTGTTAGGATATCACTTTGATAAATTTCAAGGATGAGAAGCTTTTCAGTTAAAAAAAAAATAACAAGGTTTCAGACATAGGTAGAAATGATAAGGACATATTTTTCTGGGAAAGCAATGCCCACTTCAGAGATGTGCAATGTATTTATAATCACACAGGGACCTACATTTAGAATGGCCTGTGCTTGATTTAATGCTTTGTTGTTCTATCTTAAAATTCTTATTCTTTTAAGCACAGTACCATGAATTTTCATTTTATACTAAGTTCTGTAATGTTTTTAAATTCTTTCTTATACATATTTTGGGATTTGAACCGGGGCCCCATGCATGTTAGGCAGGCATTCTACCACTGAACTGTATTGCAACATCCCTAGTGAACTCTGCAAATTTTTGCAGTTGGTTCTGAGTATGTTAGCACTCATCATTTTGTTGCCTAACACGGATCAATTTTGACATATTTTAAGGGTTCTTAATTCAATTAAAGAAGGCAATATAAATTTGTTGGTGGTCACACTGAAGAATGAGGCTACCTGGTGGAGGGGGGCAGCTAAGTTCAGTGTTTCTAGGCATTGCTATTCTTAGGTGTTAGAATGAATACCCTTAATTTCACAACTAAAACAAAAAAAAAGTTTAAGAATAAAGCTACTTCTGAATATTATTGAAATTCTGACATACACTACAACATGCATGGAACTTGAGGCTGGCTTGCTAAGCGAAATAAGCCAATCACAAAAGAAGACAATGTTGTATGATCCCACTTGAATAAAGGATCTAGAATAATTAAAGTCATAGAACCAGAAAGAAGATGGTGGTTGCAGGGGGAGAGGGGTAGGGAGACAACACAATGGAGTTATTATTCAATTAGCATAGTTTCAGTTTTGTAAGATGGAAAACATTCTTGAGATTGGTTACACAACAATGTGAATATATATATATACATATATATAAAACACTGCTGAACAGCACATTTATTTGTTTTATTTTTTATCTTTTCTGGTGCTGGGGATAGAACCCAAAACCTTGTGCAAGCCGAGCATGCTCTCTACAACTGATCTACACCCCCAGCCCTGAAATGTACGTGTAAAAATCATCAAGATGTCAAATTTTGTTATGTGTAATTTATCACGTTTAAATTTTTTTAAAAAACAGAGAAATAGAGTCTTCTAAAACTTGTGTACAGAGGTGCTTGGCAGAACATTGCAGGTGATTTCCTCCATGATAGAAGAGACAGTGGTATGAGATTCATGGGTGGTTGATGAGAGATTTGGTATCAAAAAAAGTCAATTTTTTCTTGGTGCACAATCTCATCTATATGCCTCCAAAGAACTACACCTTGCAAAGTATCTTATGTCCTTCTGACTTTTCCTAAGTGTGTTTTTCATTTTCCTGAGAAGAGTTTGTCCTATTCTCAAATGTATTTTTTGAGAACATACAAAGCATATGGCACTGGCCTAGACACAAGGCATCCTCTCATTCCCGGCCTTCTTTGGAGTGATGTTTAAATGAGGGGGAGAGCTCCTCACATAATCCAACTTGTGTAAATGTTATGAAACAGACATTAAAGAGGCAAGGAGTAACTATAACAGGATCTGTGACTTAAACTGGAGGTCAGGCAAAGTGCCATTATTGTGTAGATAAAAGATGACTGTGGATCCTTTGAGTCCCCCTCATGGAGAAGTGGGCTCTATTCTCCTCCCTTTGAACCAGGCTGGCCCTGTGACTTAGCAAGTTCCTGTTTCAAAAATAAATACATAAATAAGACTGGGGATGTAGTTCAGTGGTTAAGCAGGCCCCTAGTTTCAATCCCCAGTCATCCCTGCCAAATTTGCTGTTTTGAGTCATTACCTTGGGAGTAGTTTGCTACATAACTGTAGCTAACCAAAACATTGAGGAAGTGATTTTGACTAAAATAGAAGTGGTATTTTTGCTTTAGCACATAAGCAAGACTCCTAATATTGAATCAAATTGTGCTTTATAGAACCATTTTTGAAACCCTAAGGAAAGGTGGAGAAAGAGAAAGGGGCCTGATAGTTCATGGTTGGAAAAGAATAAGGGTCAACAGATGAAGTGATATTTAACCAAGCAATGGAGACTTACTTTCTCTGAGACTCATGGCTGCAGTGGTGTAATGAATTTATAACACCTAAAAGCCAAAAGATTTGAGGGTCAATCTTAAGGGCATACATAGATAAGCATAAACCAATGCATTCTCTGGTTTTGTGTCACAAGTCTATCTATAAACCCATAAACTTCTCGTCCCTTCTGGTCCCTCTCCTGGTTTCTGGCACCCATGCCTTCAACTCTCATGTCCTGAGGTTGCTATATGCCTACTCCCCAAAACCCAGCTGCAGTGGAACACTGTGTTGAATCAAAATGGAACAAGTTTCAGGAAGACTTCAGGCTTCCCTTCTGCTATCTTGGGCCACCACACCTGCAGGAGACTGCCTCTCTCCAGAAAGTCACACTTTGCTAGTCAGGACATCTCTCCTCATCTTCTTCAGGAAGGGATTTAAAATGAGGGGAGATGGCAGGCAGACTATGTGTTAATAACAACACTTCAATTTATTACACACTTACAGTGTTCCAGGATCTTATAATGTCATGACAACCCCATGAGGGAAGAAATGTGACCCCTATGCCAAAGATGTGGAACCCAAGGCTCAGAAAATATAAGAGCTTTGCTCAAAAAAGTTACACTGCCTTTAAGTGACAGTGCCAGGAGTGAGCCTTTTGAAGAAGGAAGGGCTGTCCCTGTACACACTCCAAACCATTCAGTAAGAAAGGCCTGTGTTCTCAAGGGGATTCTTCAATTGTGGGTACACACATTCTTTCAGATAAGGCCTTTCCATGAAAGGGAAAGAGGTTTGGGGGTATGAATTAGCACCTGAAAATTATGCTACCTTAGTGCAAATAGTCTTTTCTGGAATGCAGATCTGTTTATTAATGGAGTTCGCGTGGTTCATGTGTGGTGTTGGTCAGAGAGGCCTTCATTTCAAGTCAGAGGACCTAATTTCTACTTGCAGTATGAGCTGGAACTCTGTGGCAAATGGCTTTATTATTCAAATTTCTCAGACCCCAGTCTCTGTCCTCTTTACTGGACTGAAAATAATTAAAGGAAAGGGAATGTTCTGAGTTTTTGTTTGTTTTTATAACTCTAGTATCTAGCATAAGACCCCAAAATGTCTGAGGGTGGAAAAGTTAGGGAAGGAAAAGAAAGGAAGAAGGAGTTTATCAGGTAACACCAGTCATGGGGCTGGCCAGATGAGTTAAGCAGTTTGCAGGGTGTTTACAAGGTTTGTTGTTCATTTGGGTGGCAAGGTTTTTGGAGGAAATGGGATCTGTAGCAGGGGACTCTTGCCTAAAGGGCACAGAAAATAGAATTGATGTGTACACACAATCGGATGCCTTGGCAACCTTCCCTTCCCTTTGTTCCTCCCAAATCAACTGATACCACAAATGACAAAGAGGTGGAACAAGAGGAAGGCTGTCAACAAATTCTCTGCTTCCTTTTTGATTACCTTCTTGGATGGCAAGAAGAACGCAGAGTCAGAGCTGCCCAGACACAATGTAGAACTGACTTAATTTTGTACCACCAAACTCGTCTGATAGCTGTTCCTTGGTGTCCTCAATTCTTTTTACCTTTGCAAAACTAACTCCCATTTTAGGATTGTGCCAGGATTTAAACTGGGAACATCAGCAGCAGAGGGCAAAGGAGTCAAGCTAATAAGCTCTCCGATTCTGCTTCTTGCAGACTACTTCAGTTTTGAAGGAGAAGGTATTATTTTTAGAATTCCTTCAGGCTTTTACCCTGTGCCCTGAATGATTAACTCTTAACATCTCCCTTAAGTTTAACCCTTTTCCTCTCTGGGTGCTCCTGGAGAAGTAAGTGCACTTTCCTACTTAGAGACCCTGTTTTTAAAACAATCGTTTCGGTCCCCTCAACACCTCCCCAATTTTGGCCTTCGCCCTTCACCCACTTTCTGTTAAAATCATCTCCAGTCAGACTCCAGGCTTGTTAGAAGTAGTACAATTAAAAAATGTTTTATTGCAGGGGGGTTGGGGCTGGAGATGTGGTTCAGTGATAGAGAATTTGCCTGGCATGTGTGAGGCCCTGGGTTCAATCCCACCCCCAACCCTACCTCCATACAAAAGAATGGTTGTTTGGTGCTGAGGATTGAATTTAGGGCCTCCTACATGCTAAGTCTGTGGTTTTCCACTGAGCTACACCCTAAGCCCCAAAACATTAAGTAGTGTTTAAAGTCCAGTTTAACTTGGACTTTGCCTACAGAGGTTCACTTTGTTGGATCTTTTTTTTTTTTTTCGTATTGAGGATTGAACCCAAGGGTGCTTTATCACTGAGCCGTATCCCCAGCTCTTTTTATTTTTATTTTGAGAATGCTTAGGGCCTCGCTAAATTGCTTAGGCTGGACTTGAACTTGCTATCCTCCTGCCTCAGCCTCCCGAGTCACTGGGATTACAGGCATGGGCCACCATGCCTGGTGACTTTGTTGGATCTTAAAACAGATAATAGAGTTGCTCATTTATGTCATTCAAATACAGAATATAAAAAGATAAAGGGACAAGGGATGCACTCAGCATTCTTCAAATTTACTTACAGCTTCTGTGGTCTTTCATAGAATATACAGATGAAGTCACGGCTGACGTATAAATCAACAATATCCTTTAGAAATGTGACTCCATTCCGTGGTCTATTATGCTAAATTACCCTTGACTAATCTTTAAGAAAATCAAAGAGAAAGTTATGATTTTCTCTCAAAACCTTTGTGTATCTTTCAAATCTTAAGAGAAAAATAAATACAAATAGTTATATTTTTGGAATGTTTGTACCTAAAGCAACAGAACATTCTCTGTGGTAATAGGGAGCAGTTCTTAATGTTGACTTCTCTGATTTAATGTATTATTTCTTTAAAAAAAAAAGATGTGAATATAGTAGCCAGAAAAAGAGCCTCCCCCCAAAAGCATTTTGAGATTAAATGCAAAAGCTTACAGTGGACCTGAACTTGCAGTGAAAAAAAACGGATGTGTTTTGTGATGCTCCCCATGTGGGGTAATGGTTCTGACATTGTACTGAGCCTGGTGGTGGTGGTGGTGGTGGTTCTTAAGGTGGTGATGGCTAAGTTTTAAACAAGCCTATCACAATATTTAGTTCTCCAAAGCAGGTTTTAAATAAGGTCTGCCTCTGGCAGAGAATCTTACTGTTCACTCTTTACAAAGTTACTAGTAGTCAAAAGGAAGTTCTCAATTTCTTTGGTGTGACTCATGCAAATAAAAATTGGCATCCAAAATCTAAAAAACACGGTTTTAAAGTCTGAAATACAAATGACTTTGGACAGGGGCCCAGATGAGTGGG
>JAJEJO010001813.1:14977-184040 GCA_020662805.1 Glaucomys volans | reverse complement strand
TCCAGAAATAAGCAATTGATAAGTTTTAAATTGGACCCCTTTTTGGGTAGCATGATGAAATCTCACCCCGTCTTGCTCCACTCAGCCAAGGAAGTGACATGCCCCTTGTCCAGCACTTCCTGTATGTACAACTGGCCATGGGCCATTGGTTAGCAGGTCAGCTTCCAGATAGACCATGGAGGTATCGTGGAGTTTCCGTTCCACTGATGCTCATTTGACTCAATTATCTGCAGAAGCAGAGAGGCTGGTGATCGGACACTCCAAAGAGGAGGCGCAGAATGGATCTTTTCTCTGTGAAAAGGAAATGAAGAAGGAAAGACACTCTGCTAGTTTTGCTATCACAATGCTTCAAACTTTGAAAGTTATGGACATCGTATAGGGGAAACATAGCCTCAGCAGGTTTCAGTGCCATCTCTGTCTCAGGCACCCACTGGGGTCTGGGAATGTGTTCCCCACAGACGAGAGGATGAGCCACACAATAAGATCTTCAGAGTGAGAGCACATTGCCAGGATGCTCAGGACAAGAGTGTATTGTTATGATTGTTCTATTGCGTTGCTAGTTATTGTAATTAAGTTCTTTCCAAGCCTAATTTGTGCACTAAACTATATCACCAGCGTATACGTAGGGGAAGAAGCATGTGTGTGCACAGGGTTTGGGACTGCCGGCAGCTGCAGGCATGCACTGGGGTCTGGACCACGTTCTGCTGTCTGCAAGTCTGCCTGTCAATCCAGGCATCACCCCCTAGGAAGGAGCTCCAGCAGCCCAGGGGCTGTGCCTCTCACTTCTGGGTCCCTGGAGCCCCGAGCTCAGGTCACCGGGTAGAGCTCCACTGAGGAGACTCAGCACAAGAATCCACCATGACAGCGTAGCACCTCCCAGGCCACCGTGGCCTAGGGCTCAAGGTCACGGAGGCCTGCATGCCATCATCAGCAGGAGCAGGGCACACCTGACGTGGGCCCACTGGTTGCCTTCTCAGTCCCTTCCTCCAGCCACATCAGGGAGCCACGGAGTCAGGATCTGTGGCAAATTAGGCTGCCGACTGGTATGCTAAACAAAGTTAACTCCATCCATTAGGCAAAGGTGTCTTCAAAGAGCCTGGCCAGAGAACAAGGGGCAATCAGTGGCTTTGTATTGGGGTGTGGGTGCAGGGCAGGACATCAGTGAGGGGGGCGTTTGAGGGGGGCTTAGACCTTTCCCATACCATTGGGAGTTGTGAAAATAGAAGGACCAATGTGAGGCGCCAGCACCAAGGCCTGGGCCAGATGGGCAGCTGCCCACCAAGCAGTGGGCAGTGTGGCCTACAGGTGTCCAGCCAGGTGGCTCTGATGCCGACCGCAGGGGAGAGCGGTTTTGTTTCAGATAGAGAGTTTGGGTCATGCAAGGCAATTTGGGTTCTGTTTGTTGGTGGAGTTTTAAGTTCTTGTTGGTCTGAGCCCCAGCCCTGCTGGGCCATGGTGGGCTGGCTTCAGTGCTGGGCCATGGTGGGCTGGCTTCAGAGGACAGGTTTCACCTGCGAAGGCATCACTGGTAAGAGCCAGGGGCCGTCTGGGTAAGGACAATGGCAACTAGTGGGTCCCCTCTGCCCTCACACTCTGCCATGCACCTGGCTATGTTCATACAGGGTCCAGGGCGCCCTGGGTCTTCACAGGCTGTAGAAGAGGTGGCCTATGGTGCCGCAGTGCACGTGTGAGGGCTGAATGACAGGGACTGTCCCTGTCCTCTGTCAGGGTTCCTCCAGCCCCTCTGACTGTGTCAGTGAAAGTTCCGGACTAGTCCCTCTTAGCATCCACTAAGCCGCTTTTAACACAAGTCTGGCATGGCATCAAGCTAGAATTAAATAGCACTTTTTAGCTGGTTTTCAATGATCTGTACTATTAGCCTTCCATGAATGTAAAATGATCACGGCTTTTTCCATCTGTAGTAATATCGTCAAGCTATACGAAAAAATTGTGAGTCGATTTCTTTAAATGATCAAGTGTGTGGCTTCATGAATGAGACAATGGTTATGAAAGTGGCGTCTTGGGGTGGGGCACTGGCCAGAGGGGTCAGAACAGCTCCTCAGGACCTGTTCCACCGCTGTGCGACCTTGGGCAGTCACAACGCCAGCTGGATAAGATCTCAGACTCACAAACCATGAAACAGCCCAGGGCCACATGGAGAAAACTGAGGCTCAGAAGGGCCGGAAGCACACAGGTGCCAGCCTGGCCACGGAGGTGACCAACGAGCTCCTCCTTTCCTCTGCCCTGCCTCCCTCCCTCCAGATCCTGCCAGTCCCTGGGGAAGCGGCCCATGGCATTGCCCAGGAGGGGACATCTGCAAGCCCAGGAGGCGGGAAATGAAGGGCAAGTGCAGGGAGACGGCAGCCACTCTGAGAACTATCTGGGCCCGCCGGAGCCGACTGTTTGGACGGGAAGCAGGAGATGTGTGCCACGCACAGAAAATTTCGGTTAATGTCTAAGAACATTTTAAAAAGTAACTAGTTATTTTAAAATAACTGGCTTCACTACAAGCAGCGAGGAAAAGAAATCAGAACAAATACTGATGGGAAACTGCTAGCGGTGGACCGGACGTCACAGAGGGGAGTGGCGCCGTGGTCTGCGTGTTCCTTGTGAGCATGCGCAGTCAGCCCCCAGCTCCTTCACCGATGTGGATTCGACCAGCAGTGAGCAGATGGTGACTTTGAATTGCATCCGTACTGAGTATACTTGGACTTTTTTCTGTCACTTTTCTCTAAACAATGCGGGATATGCATCAATTCCATGCAAACACCGTGCCGTTACCTGAGGGGCTTGGGCACCGGTAGACTTTGGTATCTGCCGGGTCTTGGATCTGGTCTCCTGTGGATGCTGCGGGACGACTGTATACAGATCACTGACGACAGTGGCCCGAGGTGGGATGCGGGTGACCTTCTATTACCTTTATCACCTTTTGTAATCCGAAGGGAAAAACTGAAGCACACACACGTGTTTCTGTGGTTTTGACGGTTTGGGAGGTGCCATATCCCTCAGAGGGAAGATAAACCAGATGTATATCGGGTTCAGATAGAAAGTGCAGTGAACAGAGAGCACAAGCCGGTGGGAGCCGAGGGACCAGCGAACTCCAGACAGCGCAACTCCTGGAACCTGCGCTCAGAGACAGCAGACCACCCAGGGGGTCCCCAAACAGGACGGAAATCAAATTTGAACATGAACCCATCTGTTCGATGGGGAGTTCACTTCTTAAAGATGCTGGCCCGACAGTAGCCAGTTGGAAATCTTTGCTCCAAATTCCTAGAAAATCCATCCAGAGCCTCTACCTCCTTGGAGTCCTGGACATATGAAGACAGGGAAATGGAAAAATGAATTGAAACAAAAGTGGGTGCAGCCCCTCCTCCGGCCTCTGCTCCCCCGAATCCTGGCAGGGTAGGGGAACCTCTGGAAAGTTCTTCAGATGCCCCTCCTGACCAATGCCAGTGTCCCGGTCTCCAGATGTGCCAGAAGGCAACACAGGCCCTCTGCCCTCCTTGGGGCCCTCTGTCCTCTGATACCCACGCGGAGCAGTGCAGACTGACATTGTGCTGGCCGCATGAGCACATGAATACCAGGATCCAGGGTTGCTTGAGAAGAACTCAGCTCAACTTAGACTGAAGCAGGAAGGAAGCACAGGAAATCATGCAGTGGGCATGTCTCTTCCCAACCCCCCCTGGCGTTTCCCCTGGAAGTGCCTCTAGACAAGTATTTCCTTAAAAGGAGTGTGTGGATGTTCATGGGAAGACCCCAAGCTCAAAGAGGGCTTGGGAGTCTTGGATTCAGCCACATGCGAAGCGCTCTTTTAAACTGAAGGACTTCTCAGACAGCATGGTCAGGATATCTGACCTTGGTTCATCTTATGATTGAGAAGCAGGCATTCAGGGTAACCCATCTCAGAAAGGCCACTCTAGGAAAGGAGAAGTCTAAGACCCAAGGACACACTCATGTGATTCTCCCGTTTCAGCTAGGGAGAGGCTGGAGCAGGAGGCCCCACCTGACCTATTATGTCCACTGATGCTCCTCAGCCATGTTCTCATCCAGCCGCATCTCATTCAAGGCACATGGTCCTACTGCCATTCTACAGATGAGGAAAATGAGGTTCCGGGAAATTAAGAGGTTTCATCATTTGAAAATTAGGATGAAATGCACATAACATCAAACTCACCATTTTATCCACATTAGGAACACCTGTCAGCAGCATTAAGTACATTCCCAATAGTGTGCAACCATTTCCAGAACCTTTTCATCATCCCAAATAGTGAATCTGGGTCCTTCAAAGAATAATTTCTCATTCACACCTTCCCTGGCCCCTGATAATCCCTCGTCTACTTTCTGTCCCTATAAAATTGATCACTCTAAGTCCTTCTTGTGTGGACTTCCGTGCCTGGCTTGTTTTACTCAGTATAGTAACTTGAATGCCCATCCATGGTAGTGTATGTAAGAGTTTCATTCCTTTTGAAGGCTGAATAATATTCCATCATATGCATACGCCACATTTTGTTTATCCATTAGTCTTCAGGGTCCCTGCTGTTTCTACCTTTAGACTGTTAGGAATGATGCTCTCTGAACATCATTATTCAAGTGTCCATTCACGTCCCTGATTTTAATTCTTTCAGGCATATATCTAAGAGTGGAATTACAGGTTTAACAATTATTTAAGAAGCTGCCAAGCTGCTCTTTAGTTGCTACCCCTGTTTACATCCCCACGAGCACCCCACCAACGTTTCCGCTTCTCCATATCCTCACCAACACTGGCCACTTCTTATTTTGGAAGGTTTAAGCATTTTTGAAGATCATAGCCATCCTGGTGGATATGAAGGGATATCTCACGGTGGTCCCTCTGCTATTTCCTAATGTTCAGGGACGCTGAGCATCTCCCCAGGTCCTCGCTGGTCTATGTTCGTCTTCTTTGGGAAAGGTGGATTCAAGTCCTTTGCCTGTCTTGCATCGAGTGGCCTGTTGGTTATTGTTGAGTTGCAGAAGCTTTTTATATATTGTGGATATTAATTCTTCAGTTATGAAGAATTCTGTTTCGCGGGAGTCTTCCCTCTCTATGGTACTTTCTGATGCTAACAGGTTTAAACTAGAGGAGGCAGTTCTCCCTTCTTCCTCTCCTCATCTGTGCCTCTGGTGCCATAGCTAGGAGATCAATGCCACATCCAGGGCCACTGTGCTTTTCTCCTGTGCTTCCCCCTCAAGTCTGAGCTCTTGGGTTCAGTCCTCCATATATTTGAAAAGCATGGCACCCGTGGGTGCAGTCACGCTCCTGCACCAGCTGGAGGCGCAGAAGTAGGCAGTGTAGAACCCTCCTGGAAGCCAGGAGGCAACGGGAGTCAGGATGGGGCACAGGCTGAGGTCCACATCTCCAATGCATGCTCCCTTGCCCATCAGACTTGACCTAAAAAACACAAATGAAAAGATCTGATTATCTAAACTTCAAGGTGATGACCACAGGGCATTCAAACCCAGCTGCAGGCCTGCTGAGCATCACATGCATTGATCCCAGGCCAGGCACTCAGATGGCTAGAGGACGGGTTGGCCCAGGCTCTGACTCCCACCCCCACACCTCCAGGAGCCCTTGATCATGGGAATGCTTTCCACCTAATCCCATGGCTGGGAGCTACAGAGGCCAGGACTCCCATAGGAAGTCAATGACATTTGCTTCCAAATAATTACAACAAAGACCTTGATAAACCTGCCTGTCGGGACAGTCTCTGAAAAGCTAGCTGGGGATCTCTCCTCTACCCCAGCAAATGAGGGTGTCTGGAGCTGCCCCTTGATCAGGAAGCCTAGGACTGGCTTCCCCTTCTTCCAGAAGGCATGGAATGGAGGGAGAGACCCTGGGCCCAGGTCAGAAGCCCCGAGCAGCTGTGGCCCCTGGTTCCTGGGTTCCCTCTCAGACCCGGCTCTGCCTTTGAGGAGAGCTAACGGGATGCTACTCCCCAGCACAGAGGTTTGCTGTGCTGGGTGAAAGGGAAACAGCGAGGACCTCCTGAGCACTCACTCAGCCATCACAATGCCAGGCACAGAGTCAATGCTGGAGACCTCGTGGAGACTGGTGTCCCTGGCCACCTGCCTCCTCCCACCTGTGACTTGAGGAGGACAGAGCTGGGCTTGCAGATGTGGCCACATTGCTCCATGTGAGAGGCCTGATCCTTCCTGCTTGGTTCTCAAGACGGAAGCAGGGGGTGGGCATTCGTATCACCACATTGAGGTCCATCCTTCCACTCTCTGTGACAGTTCAGCTGACCTCGCTGGGCTGTCAGCTCTGGGTCCAGGGTGCTTAGGTGAACTCTTCTCTCAGTCCTGCACTGTCCACCCTGCTCTCCTTCCTTCTTTCCCCCCGTTCATTCCTTTACACAACCAGATGGCAGCGTGAGAGGGACCACACCGTGAGCCCTCGTGACGCTACCCGGAAAATGGAAGTGGTGATGGTCAGAGGAAAGGCGGGGCAGGCAGAGAAGAGAAGGGAATGTCTGTGGAGTACCCGCCTGTGCCGATCATTGGTCAATTCTCCTGGGACTCCACGACTCCCGTGTTATTGTCTCCATTGCACAGATGAGGAAACTGAGGCCTAGAGAGGCGGGTTTCCCCAGGAAGCGCACTTGAGGTGAGACCTGAAGGCAGGTGATTGATTCTAAAGACACGCCCCTGCACCAACAACCTCTTAGTGCTGTCTCCAGATAGTGATATGTGTGAAAAGCCAGGAGCCTGTACCCTATAGGTGCTCAATAAATGCTTCCTGCATTGGTCGGGGTTGTATCCATTTAGCTAGTGGGATCCATCGCTGGGCCCACAGGGTCTGGGTCAGGTCCTTCTGACTCCCTCCTGGATCCCAGGGCTGGCAGGGAGAGGAAGGTGGGCCTGGCAGCCCCGGCCCAGCAAGGGGCTGTCCCCTGCCCTTCCGCAGGACAGAGCGCCCTTTGTTTATTGTGCGTACACATCCTACCCAGTAATTAGCATTGGCAGCTTCATATCGAGCCTTTGTTTTCATAATTCATTTGCCTGGGATGACATAATAAAAGGAATATTGATTCAATCCCAACTCCTCTTGGCCAGAGGCCCACATCAACCAATAAAAAGGAATTGCTAATTGCAGGGTGTGCTTCTCGGCCCAGGCGATGGAGCAGGACATTTTGATAGCAGGAGGGAAGGCGGGCAGCTCAGGCCCGGGACCCCCTGTGTGGGCAGGGAGCACTGTGGACCCCAGACACAAACAAGGTTCTCCAGGGGCTCAGTCCAGCTTCCCCACAGAAGCAGGAAGAAGAGCAAGCAGGGCCGCCAGGGTGGAGCCCAGAAGAAAAACTCTTCCCAGGCCTGTTGACAGATGTGGTATCAAATGAATTGTTCTCTGCTTAGACACGACTTTGATATTTATTGGTTCAAATTGCCTGGCTGACTCAGGCTTACGCAAGTGCCCCGGCTCGGTTTTCATCCTGACGTCCCGGGAACCGCACTGGTGCGGCGATGGCTGGGTTCACCTGAGATCAGAAGGGTTAGGGGCCTGGGCCTGGGGTAACTGCAGTGGGCAGCCCGTACCTCTGCGTAATCTGCGAAGCCGATAAAGCGATACTGCGCAGCGGAGCCGTCGAGGATTAGTGGGGCGCCCTGGGTTGCAGGAAATGGGGGCGGGGGTATTAGAAAGCTGGTGGACCTGAGTCCATCTTTCCTCACTTCTTTTCTGAAACGACAGAGATAAGGCACGTTGGGAGACAGATTGCGGTCCTTCTTCGGTTACCATTCATAGGTTTGTTTCCGGAAAGCAGATCTAGGGGTGGGGTTTCTGCGATTAAAGATCAGAAAGGATGACGGGCGGAGGGGCTCGCCCAACCCGGTCCCGCTCTGGGTTCAGAACCCAGGTGCTGCTGGCGTGGCTCAGCGTGGCCGGAAGGAGGACCCCTGGTCCCAGGGGGAGCTCACTGGCTTCCTGAGCAGACTGCTCCTGACCAGTGCCCATCCCGGCCCCACCACTGTAAATGAACTTGAATTGCTCCGATTTCATTCGCTGAGGTTGTGGTTGATGGTCTCCAAGGGAAATAGTGAGCCAAGCAGGGCAACAGAGGGCAGTGGTCGCTCTTCTAATAACCCATGTGGGCAGACCAGCTGGGTTGGCATGGGCTGTCAGTCATGGCATCTGACCTCCGGGTAACTGCATGGAGAAAGGGCTCTTCTACCTTGCTTGCTAATAGAGAAGTGAAGATTTATGGGGGTGTAGCTCCCGCTAAGTTCCCAATTCCCTACAGTAGGTCCAGGGAGCTGAGCACTGCCGTCACCGCTGTGGCAAAGTGGCGCCTCCTTGAAGGCCATGCATTGGAGGGAAAGGATCCTGGGCAAGGGACTGTGAGCGCTTTCTCCTCCACACCACGCCTCTTGCCATCGGGGGTCCTTCAGAGTTCAATGCCTCCATCCTGCAGCCGAGGCCACTGAGGGCCTCCATCAGGTGGAGTGGCCAGCCCCAGATCGGAGGAGGGCAGTCAGCTCTCACACTCGAACTTCATCTTCTGACGTCTTTATGTGATTCTAGGAATCAAGGATGTGATGGTAAAAGAAAAAAAAGAGGACACATCTCCTTTCACTGTGATGAGTCTGTTCACTGCAGGTGCCGCTGCTGGGTGGGGACTGGATTAGACAGCGCCATCTGCATATCTGTTACCTCTCGGAGTGAGAAGTGGAGATAGTGCGTCATCTTTAGGGCTGATGATCATTTGCTCACCACATCGGGATGTCACCTGAACGGACTTTTGAGAGGGGTGGGACCCCAGGAAAAAGACAGACTATGATCAGAGGCACATGTGAAGCGGTGTGAGGGTGCCTTGGGGTCTGAGCAGCTGTGTGGGGCACAGCCAGAGTGCCTCGTGGCTCCTGCTGGGGACAGTAGGGCGGAGAGGCAAGAAAGCCTGGCCTGTGCCTTTGCCTCCTGTCACTGTGAGGCCATTCTCCCCATCCACCCTCTCCTCCTCTGTTACACACCCACAACTCCACAAAGTTCAAAGGCCCACAGGCAGAGGGTGGGGTAGGGTGGATCTGGAAGGGGCTGAGATGATCCTGAGCAGATGAATGTTCTCCATCTTGTTGGGTCGGAATCATGAGTGTGCGCTTTTGTGAACACTGACAGAACCACAACACTATGGAGTGTACATTCCACTGTACATAAATCTGACATCACAAACAGGAACCATAAACCAGTGATAAACTCTAGTGATCAACATGCATGTGAAGTGTCTGGGCTCAATCATTCTGAGGTTGATAACTTTCTTTGAAATGTTTCACATGGAAAATGGATGCATAGATGACCGATGGAGAGATGGACAAATGGGAAGTTAAGTAAAATGTTCATGGGACCATCCAGGTATTGGATGCTTGCCTACACAATTCCTTCAACTTTTCTGCACATTTGAAAGAGTTTATAATGCTGGGACCCCAGTGGAGTTAGACTTGTCCCCACGGAGGAGAAATAGAGACTAGGGAGCAAGTGGACCCTGCTCAGGGCTCCTGGGAGGGAAGTTTCTGCAGGCTCAAGTTCATGGACATCTTTCTCCCTGTGCAAGATCAAATATCTATCAAGACAGGTTTCATGACAGGTATTAGAGATGGAAATGCAAGGAGCACAGGGGCTTGGGTGGGGGCCTCTCCTGTCTCTAACATCTCCCCCAAGCCATCCCAGGTACAAATCAAACCGTAGGTGAAATCAGCGTGTCTGCTAGCAAGTTTCCCCCTCCACTCCCTTCAGCTGGGCACCTGGAAACCCCTCCTACACAGGGGGGGTTCCTAAGCCACCTCTGTAAAAATACCCTTGCTGAATTTTGAGACCAGGGTATGAAAGCTCTCCAAAACCAAATATTTCCCAAATAGGTAGATAACATCAGTGAGGACAGCTCCACCGCTACCAGTCTATCTCACACCCTCGTAAGTGGAGGGCTCTGTGCCCTTCATTCCTCCCTGACTTCTTCCTACCTGATAAGCACACAGAGATAGTCTTCATTTCAAAAGATGCCCCTGTGATTTGTCTTTGAATATGCAGCCCTGGGGCCCAGATTTCATAGGGAAATGGCTGCAAGGAATCACTTCCCTCTTCATGATAGGTTGAGCCTCCTTTATCCAAAATGCTTGGGGACAGGGACAGAGTGTTTTGGATTGGGGATTTTTTAGGATTTTGAAATATTTGCACACATGTCTTGTGGATGGTGCCCAAGTCCAGACACAACATTCATCTATGTTTCATATACGCCTTTTGCACATTGCCTGAAGATCATTTTTAAACTGTTGTAGATAATATTGTGTATGAAACAAAGTTCCGTGGTATGGACTCTCCCACCTGTGGTATCTCGTTAGCACTCACAGTCCTAGATTGTGGAACATTCTGGATGTCAGACTCTCAGACCAGGGATGCTCAACCTGTACAAAAACAAAATAACACCATTTTGATGACATGCAATGGGTGACATGTGGTGACGTCACACACTAGAGGGCGACCAGGGCAGGAGCTTGGGTGCCCATCCGTAGACGGCAGCTGCTGCCCACCCCAGGTGGTTGTTGCCACCAGAACATCCAAGTCAGTGGTGCTCGAGTTCCTGGTTGGTTTTTGTTCCCCCCCAAGTAATACCAGAAATTTTTATGTCAAATCTCATTTTTTAAAAAATGGTCAAATATTTTTTAAGTTGAAATTATATAGGTCAAAATGAACACTGTCCACAGGCCACACCTGGCCACAGTGGGCAACCTCTGGTTTATTTTGTAACACTTGACATGGTTTGTAGTCATGCATGGTGGATGGTGGGGACCACATGGTGATGTGTTAGGGGACCCCATTTGATTTTAAGGGGTTGTTGCTCCTAACTTTAATCCCTTTTTTGCCATTACTCACTTGGGTGCTGGTTAACTCCGTGTCTGCTCAAGACCTCGGGGTTTCTATTGGTGAAAAAAAATTAAGCTGGTCTTTCCAAACTTTCCTGATAAAAAAAAATCACTGGCTCACAGAAAAGGAATTATAAATGGCTTTTAAATGTGTGAAAAACACTTGACCTTCCTCCTCATGGAGAAAGGTCCACCACCCTGAGATGGAGACATTTCAAAATGACCACGAGGCAGGAGGAGAACAACTTTGCTCAGACACTGTAGGCACAGTGCTGCAGGCTCTCCAGACAACGTGGCAATGTCAATCAAAGCACCAGAGGCACAGACATTGACCCAGTCGGTCACTTCTAAGAATGTGTCTTAATCATGTGCACATGTGAAATGTGTGAGAAACTGCTTCTTCCAGCATTCTTTGCATTGGTAGAACAGCAATAACCTAAATGTCCATCAACAGGGGATGAATTAAATAAATGATAGTTCATCTATACAACAGATTATAACACAGTCATTAAAGAAAGAGATGAAAAAGTTCAGTCCTTTGTTACACATTCTTATCACAATAAAATAAGACAAATTAAAATTGAGCACACTTTATTCCAGTAGTATGCTGACAACTGTGTAACAACCCGTCCTCTAAAGCAGGAGGAGGGAACCCCAATTGTGGGATTTGTCTGTGGAGTAAGTACTTTCATCAGGTAGATTTCAAGCTACTAACATACCATTGAACTTGAACTTGAAGAGAGATATGCGTCTTTTGATGCCAGTACCTTTATTAACTAGTATGGAAAGATCTCCAAGACATGTTAAATAGAAAAAGAAAAGAAAGAAAAACAGAGTTGCATAAATGGTATGTCATCACTTCTTTAAAAAAGAGGAGAGAGGATGAAGAACACAGGTTGCACACACAGCCTGGTTTACCACAGAGTTCTCTGCGAGGATACATTTGTGCACACCTGTGCACACACGTACACACACGCAGAGCCCTTAACTTTGAATGTCACTGGGAACAGGAACTGAGTGTGCTGGGGGACAGAGTAGATGGAACCCCTGCTCTTACGCCTCTGTAACGTGACAATGATCAATATTAAAAATATCTTCCATACCCAAATGATTCAGTAAAAAACGTCAGGAATCACCCAGGGGATTCATGGAATACTGACTCCCTGGCTCTTTGGAAGGATGTTCTGATCTGACATCTTCCCTGTGGGACTGTGGAAGTCTGGTTTTGACACGTTTCCCAGATGATTGTCAGGATGAGGCAAAATCAGGTGCCACTGCCTGGTTGAACTTCTCCATTCCACAAGGACTAGAAGACACTGCCCACAGATGAGAGGAGCCTGCCCTGGAGCACCAGGCAAGCAGGGTGAAGCCAGGGCGGATCCTCAGATCTCGCACCCCAGACTGGGCCTCCTGGGGTGCTCAGGGCCTGGCATGGCATTAGAAGTGCGACTAAGACCCAGAAAGGGCAGTGGCCCGGGCAACCATAGCCCAGGGGACTCCCCCACACACCCACACCCTCAGGAGCACTTTCCACGGTTCCTGCCTTCTCAGACTCCAACCACTAGTCAATGTCCCTCCAGTCCTCTCAGAGTACAACCCCTCCAGAGGACATGGGACGGGCAAGGGACTCTTCTGTGTTGGCAGTGGTGTGTGAAGCACGGCCCTTCCCTCCCAGCACTCCACCAGCTATTTCACAAAGAAGAGAGACAGTGGGAGGGCAGGAAGGGAAGGGAAGAAAAGCCTTTCTCCCGGGGCCTGCAGACACCTGATCCTCCCGCCCCTCGGGTCCTGGGTCTCCAGTCTCATGCTACCTGCCTTTATACACCTAAGGAACGCTGTTTACAAAAACAGCCAATCGCACCTCCGTTTACAACAACAAACTCAGTCCGACAAATTGAACCAAGTTCTTGGGGCGCTTTCTCACTCCAATCAACTCCGAGACTGGCGCTTATCAGAGGTGCAAATCTCCGTGCGCCCTGCAACCGCAGGCGGGGATGCAGCAGAACGCACACCCGGAATTATGTCTTTAAGTGCTCATTGGAGACACTTGTAATCATGTTTTATTACTGGTCTCCTCCCCGGCGTAATGAACTTTGATGAAATAACGAAGCAGCCCTGGCGCCTGAGCAGTCGGCCGGCGGCCCCGCCAGCGGAGACCTCCCGGGAGCACAACAGCCGCGCGGGCGCCGCTCGGCAGGCGGGGGAACCTGGCACCCGCCCTGGCTCCGCCCGCGGCGCCGCCCCTGAGTCACGCACGTGCCCCGCCAATCGGAAACGGGGAGTAGCTGGACAGAGTGGGCGGGGCCTTCTGCACCACCCCCTTGGTCCAGATGGGAAACTGAGGCCCAGAGAGAGGAAGTGACCTCACCAAGGCCACACAGTGGGGACTGGAAGCCAGGTGTCTTGTTACAGAACAGATCCAAGGTGCTTCCCTAGCCTTTGTGGGTTCTCGTCACCAGTGACCCCCTCCTGCAGAAGCCTTGAAATCTTAGCTCCAGAGACACTGTGCTTCCCAAGTGATTCTGAAGAGCAGCCCCGGGGTGCTGAGAGGTGAGATGACGGAAGGTGAAGTCCTTGCCGGATGGAGGTCGGTTTCCCCTTGCAACGTGCAATGCAGTGTGGGCCTCGCCGGCAGCACTGGACTCCCCGGAACTGTTCTTTAGCAAAGCCTCCCCTGTAGGAAGGCTGCTGTTGCCCGCAGCCAGAGTCTGTGGCGCTCTGACTGCATCACTGCAGATGCCAAATGCCTCTCTGCAGAGGGCCTGCTAACGCTGCCAGGAGCCCCGGGCCCGGTACTGTGCCCGCAGGCCACACTGTCCCCATCTTGCAGCTGGGGAACTGAGCCAAGCCATCTACTATTTTTTTCTTCCTGAATCCCCTTCCCTCTTGCTTGTGTACGGGGGAGGGGATGGACCCATGAAGTCCCAGCTACAACTGTAGCCTTGGCCTCCTACTTTGTTCAGAGACCTCCTGGGGAAAACCTAAGGCCCCTCTGGCATGAATGAATTTGTTCTTTTCAAAAGCATAAACAGGTAAATGGAGGTGTTTAAAGCTCTCCATGTGCAATGTTGTCTGTGACTCACGTTCAAATGCACTCTAAGCACTGTGATGAGCACATGTGTCAGTTTTTTTTCTTACTTTTAAAATAACTCTCGAGGCACATTCCCCTGTCTTGTGATCATTCACTGCAATTGCACAGGAAACGAGGTTCAGAAATCTGCAGAGCTGTGCACCATCCGTTTGGGAACACGTTCAGCACCCCATGTGTTCCTGATGCACAGTCACTGATAGGCCTACCCCTCTCCCAAGCAGCCCTCCTTTGCTTTGGTTTTTCAGAATGTCCCATAGTAGTGGTCTCTTGTGTCTGGCTTCTTCACTGAGAGTCGCATTGTGAGGTTCATCCATGCTGATGCGTGTGTCCTGATTCATTCCTTTGTGCTCCTGAACAGTACTGCACCATACAATGAGACCACCTCTTGTCTAGACATTAGGAGTTAATTTTATCTACACCCAAAGGAAGGTAGTCAATATTCAAAGAACCTTCATAAGGAACCCTCAATCCACAGGGGCTTCAGATTTGCACCAAATAGTTGGTTCTTTAGAATAAGGGACGTTGGGGATCCATTCATTTGATGAGCATTTCTCTGAGTTCATTTTCTGAGGTTATAACAAAATATCTCTGAGACTGGTTTCTTTATAAGGAAAAGAAGCTTATTTGGGCTCATGGTTCTGGAGACTAGAAGTCTGAGAACATGGTGCCATCTTCCGCTTGCGGGTGAGGGCTGTGTGCTGCGTCACAACATGGCAGAGAGCAGAAGGGCAAGTAGGTAGGTGCAGAAGAGGCAAAACTCCAGGTCCTAAGGCAATAATCCAGATTTGAGAAAATTAACTCAGCCCGGGAGAAAGACACTCATTCCTCTTCATGACCCAATCACTTCTTAAAGGTCCACTTCCCAGCACCTCCACAGTGGTCATCAAATTTCAACATGAGTTTCAGAGTCGACAGACCATGCTAGAACCATCTCTGTGTTGTGCAAGCACTGCCCAGACAGGCTGCCCAGGCATGGTGGTCCTTGGTCAGGTGCTTTGCCTCTCAAGCAGTGACTCAGTCACCGGATGGACCAGATGGTCATGAAAATGGGCAGCACCTGGTGGCGAAGCTTTCCTGAAAGGTGGTTCTCAGGACAGGTGAGCACAGACAACTTGTTTTATAGGAACTGAGTGTTGTCATTTGTGTCCATCTGTCATTAGGTGACTTTCTCTTTTGCTAACAATGGTGCCCTGTAACGTGTCCAGTCTGAGGCTCCATGTCATCTCACCATACAATCACATAAGCTGTGGAGAGCAAACACACTCTCCCGCCTCCCCCGGAAATTTGCCAACAGGAACTGACTATTGGTGGCCAGCAAGTTGGCTTAGCTAAGTTTGCAATGCTCTGAGACTATTCACTGAGGGCCTTGGTACAGGAACTGCGTCTAAGGGTGTGGGAGATTTGACTTCTGCCAGTCCTTGAAGTTTGGCATGGTCATGTGACTGGCCCTGGCCAATGACACGTGAGTGGTGGTGCACACTTCACTTCTAGTCAAAAGGGGATCCACCGTGGCCCATGCCACCTGCCTTAGGCCCCCGCAGCCCTGACTGAGCAGCTGCCTGCGAGGAGGGGGCATCTCACTGCCGGGGAGCCTGACTCCTGGCACATGCCATCACAGCATCTAGGAGGAGTGAGCCTCTTCTGCCCCACACCTGGCCTGGGGCGGCTGTTACCACAGCACTCTCTCTTGCTTGATGGCAACGCAAAAATGGCGTGCAGACTCCTGGAATCGCCAGCCAAGTAAGGAGGTCCAGCGCCAGTCTGACCTCTAAAAGAAAACAGTGGGGCATTGCCAGTGGTGAGAGGGACATGGTGGGGGGACTCAGCGAAATCAAATTAGAGCAGCCTAAGGTAACACTGGGCTCCCCGCTAGAGGCAAAGCCCGAGTGATGGCCCAGGAACCCCAGGGCCCTGCCAGGTGATCCCACGTGGAGGCCTGTGCCCCCCCAGGGGAAGGGAACTCCTGCTCTCAGGCGGGCCAGGGCCTGGGCCTGGGTTCTGGCCACTCCCCAACCTTGAGCAGCTGTGGCAGGCCTTGAGCCCTCCCACGCCCGGTCTGCGGGACCAGCTCCCCACGTCTTCATTGGTCAGGATGCCAGTCCACTGGTTCCACTGCAGCCCCGCCCCACACCTGTGGGCGTGGTTCTGGGCCAGCCCTGCGGACACCAGAATCAGCACGTGCTCCCTGTGTGTAACCCGGTGTGGTTTTTGCCTAGGGCTCACACCCGGCCTCCCGCATGCTCTGGTCCCCTCTAGATAACTCGTGATACTTAGAGCAGTGTGCATGTCAGAGACAGTCGTGCAGATGGGCTACTAGGAGGGAAAGTGCCCCTGGGTGTACTCCATCCGGCTGGCTGACTCTGACCGAGGAGGTGTTCTGCGTGCATATGAGAGTTTGCAAAACACTTTCAACTACATGAAAATATTTTCATACATATGAAATACCCTCCAGCGGCTTTCTAGCTCATTTGGAATAAAAAGCAAATTCATTAGCATAAGCCACGAGGACCTGCCACACCCCCTTCCCCGGGTGGCTCCAGCCATGCTGGCCCCAGGCAGTTTCCCACACCCCGAAGGCCCCCTCTGCCATGCGCATGCGCACTCCCCTCCCACTCGCAAGTCAGCTCCCCATCTGGGGATCCTGTGGTCAGATGCAACCCACCCGGCATTGAAAACATGAAGACAAACCCTTGCATCTTCACGGAACACACGCAGACCTTTTTGTCACTCTTTCCCGAACAGTGCAGCCTAACAGCTGTTCACACAGCGCCTGCGTGGCCTTCGGGTCATGAGCCCCCTGGGGCGGGTCTGAAGGTGCAGGAGGACTGGGTCAGTTCTACGCCAGTTCAGCTCCATCCTACGGAAGGAACAGGAGCATCCTGGGCTGTGCTGTCCACGAGGCTGGTGGGGGTCAAGAGCCAGCCCCGTGTGGACACGGAGGGACGGACTGTACACGGCAGGATGACCTTTTCTTTTCTCTTTCGGCTTACATATGGTAAAGAGAAGTTTTCTGGCCACTGAATTAAGTTGCTTCTCCACTCCAGTCATTTTCCATCCAAATGCCATGCTTTATTATCTTCATCTCACGCACCATTTAATGTGTGAATTCTCCCCCTTGCCTGGCTGCCTCCCCAAGCTAATTGTGAAAATGGAGACTTACTCTTATAAGCCAATGCCAAGAATGGTTTATTGGATTTTTCACCCTTTGAAGTACACTTTTATTCCCATTTTGACCACAGAGGAAGAGGAGTGAAAGGATTTGCCCTCCGCCCCAGGGCTAACACTTGGTGGTCCAGAAAGGGGATTCCAGATCTTCTGGCCCTGAGTCTGTGGCCTTTTCCACCCAGCCAGGCCAAGGAGCATGGCGGTGTCTGTGCCCGGTGCTTCTGCTTCACAGAGGACCTCTCGCTTCACGGCCGCATGGCAGTGACCAGGTGGGTGAGCTAATTCACACTGAATGGTGACTGACTGATGGTCACTTTCTGCAGGTCTTCCTAGGAGGACTTGGATTTTAACAAGGAAGCCAAAGTGGGGGGCCCTGGCCTGGCACCGTGAAGGGTCCTGGTTATAGCTGTTTCATAGGGAGCTTTCTCCATTGGGGCCCTGGCGAGGCAGGGGGACCCCGACTCCCCGCAGGCCCAGCTGCTCCCCTGCTGAGGACCTCAGATTCAGACTCAGCAAACAGGGCAGCATGGCAGATGTGGGGACGCTCCCTTCACAGTGGTTGCTGAGAGCCACCTGCTGGGGTCACACCTGACAGTCCTGAAGTCCCCTCCTCATCTTATGAGCGGCACACATGGGTCACACCGTGACATCCTTGGACAACAGTGCACACTGTTCTCTGTGGTCAATGTCACAGTGCAGCAGTCCCGCTCCTGGGGCGTCACTCTCTGTGGTTTCAGAAGCCACACACCCTAAGCTCCATGCAGCACGTGGGGTGTTTGGTGGAGATGGGGAGCCCCCACGTAACCTGCAACTGAAGTGCATGAGCTCCCGCTCTGCTCTGGCTGCTGCTTTAGTCTGGGCACAGTTGATGACACAGCTTCCCCACAGATGTGTCTGCAGGGACACGCACACAGGGCCAGACGCTCCCGGGCCTCAGGCGCTCTGAGCCCTGGAACATTCCCCGGGGATAACGGCGCTCCTGTGTTCTTAGCTGTGGCGGGTGTTCTTCATTTGATGACACGCTCAGGCTCTGGAGTCGCTTCATTTTCTGAGAGGCCCTAAAGTGGCAGCAGAATATGAAGCAGCTCTCCACGAATGGCCCCTGAGCACCTGGAGTCGGAGATGAGCACATCTTCTATCCAAGGAGAGGCAAGGCCCCTCAAGGGCAGGGCTTATCCCGGGGCCCAGGGCCCACGCAGGCCCAGCCTTAGAAGCTGGCGTCACTTAGTCATTTCAACAACCCTGGGTCTCTTTGCTGAAAGTCCACAGAGCCGCTGAGATGAGGGAAAAGCTGTGGCTGACGCTCCCCTAGTTGTCCTGTGGGACCAATCCCAGTCTCCTGAACCCATGGTACCAAGAACAATCCTGGGCTGTTGTCTGCTACCGGGAAGGAACCCTGATAGGTAGGAGATTAGGGACTGATTCCGCTGGCTGCCTGGCCACCATGCCAGCAGGAAACTCCGCTGAGGATTAACGGCTGGATTTAGTGATAAGGAATCACAGGAGAGTGAGATCAGGGTGCTGGAGAGACGCCCCTGGACGCCCACTGTCGGGGAGGTGTGGTGGTGGGGGGGGAGAAGACAGCTCGGTGTGCAGGCCCCTGTGGGAGCCGCATGAGAACCGAGGACCCCACACGCTGGAGAAGCCGGGACCCAGGTCGCCCGCCTTAGCCTGCATGTGCAGAACCCAGGCCCAGACCAAGGGAGGACTGGCCCAGTCGGCTCCTGGGAGCCAGGTCCCCAGGCAGCAGGACTGCATGTTCTGGCATCGTCCCCCTGCTACCGTTCCCGTCCTGGAGTCACGGCCCTCTGTCCACTGCTGGAACTCCGCGGTCTCCTGGGTGAGCACCTGCCTGAAGCCCAGGGGCTGAGCCACGGGGGTGATATTCCTGCCGTGGGGTGGCGGTGCCTCACAGCAGGCCAGGCCGCAGGAGAGGCGGGGCCTCAGGGGGCAGCTGCCACTCAGGGCCAGGCAGGATGTGGCTCCTGGGGAAAGCAGGCCCAGGGTGGCCAGGTCTTAGGAGTTGGAAGATTCCAGAAACCTAGATGGTTAAAGCCAAGCGTCCATTCGCTTTCCTCTTTGGGAATCAAGTGGTTACGCTCTCCCTGCAGCGCGGTCAGCATCTGCAGACAAGATGGGACGGAAGTGCTGTGTGTGATCTGCTCACTCTGCGGATGGCGACGTGGAGGTCTGGAGGGTGAGAACCTGGTCTCGTGTGTGTGATCTCTTCACTGCCACACCGTGTGTGCGCGGGTGTGCACATGAGCACGGGCAGCACAGTCTGCGGAAGGGCCAGAGCTCTGCACACCAACAGTGCACGGTATAGAGCGGCCCCTCAGCTCTACAGCCCGGCTGTTTCCATGCCTTTGCTCACTCTCACCCCAGTCTGCACCGCACCCAGTATCCATCACTGCATCAGCCTCCTTCTCCTGTGCTTTCTCACTTGTACCCTATCCCTGTATGAGGGGAGTAAAGAACTATTACACTCTTCTTGGGATAGATGAGAAGACTAAGGTCCAGAGTGGTACTCTGACCAGCCCGAGGTCACATGGTAGTGAGAAGCAGAAGTGGAATTCAAACTCTACTCTTCACCCAGTGTTCTTCATGCCCTGTGGTTCTGCATCTGTAATTTTCCATGTCCCAACATTTAAGGCAGTGGCCAGAGACCTGCAGGGATCTCATACTTTGTGGATAATCCTCTGCAAAGAATTCCAACTTCACCTACACTCTGGAGAAAAGTAGCAGGGTTAAAACATTGCAACCTCACTGTGCTGCAGGCCTTGGAAGGGTCACTCACCTCCTGTTTGGTCTTTTTTATTTTGTCTTTCTGAGCTTTCCCTTAGCTACCGCATTCATTTCCATGGTGGTGCTAAGGACTCGGCACCAGCGTGGGGCTTCCGTGCTCGCTCGCTCGCACAGGGCTCTGCACGCGGGGGCGGAACGTGGTCCCCCTGGCCTCCCAGCTGCCTGGGGCTATCCCATCTCCAACCTCCGCACCTGCCGTCACACCTTCCCTGACTGGCACTCCTGTCTCCCTGTTACAGGATCTGTGATGCCATTGGGCCCACCCAGTGAATCCAGGTCCACCCAACCACCATCTCAAGACCCTGCAGCCGGTCCTGTGGTGAAGCCCCTTGGCCAGGGGAGGTGGCCTGTTCACAGGTGTGCCTGCTTCGTAAGACGCCCGAGGGTAGAATGTGGAAATGAGCGTGTTCAGCACCAGACAGGCAGAGGACCAGTGTAAGCACAGTTGTCCCTTGGCGTCCAGGGGGCGTTCCAGGACCCTGTGGGACCTGGAAAAACAAAGCAAGATGCTCAAGCCCCTTAGACTAGACGGCGCTGTGTCTGCACAGAATCTCCTGTGTCCTCCTGTGCCCCCAGAGTCGTCCCCAGAGTCACCCCATAGTCCCCCCCATGGCTTAGGACACCCAAGACAGCAGCAGAAGCACTCTGTAGGTGGTGTGGCTCCACCTTGTTTGGGGAATAACAGGGGCAGAGTCCCTACTTGTTCAGTAGAGACACAATTTTTAAAAACTACTTTCAGTCCTCTTTGGGTTGAGTCCACAGACGTGGAGGCTGTGGACAGAGGCCCAGGGAGACCTTCCTGCCAGTTCTCCAAAACATGCATCCGTCCAGCCTGGGGTGGGGGACGCAATTTTGAAACTCATTTTTATACTGGAAAATGTGCTAAGGTCTCAAAGAAATGCTTGAAGAACCGTGAAATGCCCCGTCTCACGGGGAGAGAGATTGGCACCCTGCCTGGCGTCACTCCAGCCTCCCCCGGAGGCAGCTTGCTCACTGTTCAGGCCTTTCCATCAGACCTGTGCTCCCTCGAGTCCCGCCGACCTGTACCTGCTCCACGTAGCTGCATTGCCTCACACGCACGAGCCTTTATTTCCTCCACTAGGATCCCGAATGTCTTGTTCATTCACTGGAGTCGGCCAGGTTATTCTAGGTCCCTTTTGGCTTTTCTCTATGATCATGGTTTTGCCTCGCCTTGCAAAGAAGTTCTCTTCGAGCTCAGGGTGAAGTGGTAGGTGTAGGTTTGCTGAGCACATGGATAATCTCATGGGAAGAATGGCGCTGAATAAGGGTTGATCTACAAATGAATGGATGGCGATGATCAGTACTGCCGGTCATCCATTTGCTCCTCTGGAAAAGGTCTGGATAATAACCTGACTACCCAAACCTCGCCCACCTGGAGCCACATCCCCGTGCAGAGGGAGGAGAACGGGCCAGAAAGCAAAGGAGCAGGTGGCCTCGGAGCCCCACAGTGCGCAAAGGGGATGCAGCCGGAGGAGGGGAGAGGGGGAGGGGTGGCCTCAGACAGGTGGTGCAAAGGTCCTTTGAGGAAGGACTCTGAGCTGGGAGCCGGGCCAGGAGGGGGAGCCAGCCATGCAGAGATCCCAGGGGACCAGATAGCGCCAAAAGTCAGGGCAATGGCAAAGGACCCAGGAGAAGGCTCCTGTGGCAGAAGGATGGGAAGCCACAGAGTACGTGCGTGCGCAGCGCAACCGGGGATTGGGGGCTGGCCCCGCCCCGCCCACGACGCCTGCAGACTGGGTCTTCTTACCCAGCCACTAATGTGTCCTGACCTCGTCCTACCTATTTAACCCCTAAAGCCCCACTTCCAAACCCACTCACCTGTGAATTTGGGGAGTAGGCTTCCGACACATGAGCTTTGGGGGCACATTCCAACCACAGTGTGGACATGGAGGCCCGGCCTCTGCACCCAGCCCGAGGGTTCTGGAGACTTGCCCCGCCTTCCGAGCTCCCCAGGGTGGACGGAGGCCTCCACAGAGACTGACCACAGAGCAGCCGTGTCCCCCAGAACCCAAAGCACTTCCTCCTCTCCTGCCGCTCCCTGGGGACACAGCCTGAGTGGTGTGAGTGAGGAGCTGGCGGGACGCAGGACCACCTCCAGGTCTGGATGAGCCCCTCCAGGACCGCAGGGAGTCCCAGGGCACTGAGGGTCCCCTGGAGGTCCCAGGTTCACCCTCCCTGCAAATTGCATGAGGTCAACCCTGGCCTCCAAGAACTGGGAGGTGTGGTGGCAGACGGAGATATCCAGAGGCCCAGCGTCCCTGCGTCCCTGTTCTCAGCCCTGCAATTGGCCAGCACCACCCACGAGGGCCGCCCTCCTCCAGCAGCACACGGGAGAGACCCAGAGTCCCCCATGCACGTGAAGGGCGTTTGCTTAGCCGTGGCCGCTGGAGTGGACCTGCTGCTGATGCTCATCCACTGCGTTTATCCGCTGGCAATAGCCTGGCAGCTCTCATTATTGAAGGCCTGTTTTCTCCTCTTTTTCCGCTTTTCTATTTTGGGGGAGGCTGGAGCAAGCAGCAATACCAGCTTGGAGGTCTGCCACTGTGTCATGCTGCTTGTTAAAGGCCCAGGACCCCCCGTGCAACGTGGTGGCCCCAGCCCTGTGCCATGGAGCACGGACCCGGGGTGCATGGAGATTGCTGTAAGCACCAGATTTCAAAAAGTAAAACAGAGAAGGCGAAAGTAAAATCCCCACCCTTCCACTTCCACGTCTGAGGATTCACCCAAACTCAGATGGAAAATATTTAGAAAAGAAAATCGCCTCTGCACTGAGCAGCTGCAGACCCTCTTTCTTGTAATTATTCCCTTAACAATGCAGTCCAACAACTGTTTACAGAACATCTATTGTGTATTAGGAATTACGAGTAATCTGGAGGTGATTGATATTATACAGGAGGCTGTGCGTAGGTTGTCTGCAAAGACTGTGCTCTGTTACACGAGGTACTTGGTGTCATTAGGTTTTAGTATTCGCCAATCCTCCAATGAATGACTGTCATTGTAAAATATCTCATTCAGCTGGGTGTGGTGGTGCATGCTTGTAATCCTATCGGCTCAGGAGGCTGAGGCAGGAGGCAGGAAGCCTGGAGAGGCTGAGGCAGGAGGATCAAGAGGTCAAAGCCAGCCTCAGCAACTTAGCGAGGCCCTAAGCAACTCAGTGAGACCCTGTCTCTAAATAAAATACAAAATAGGGCTGTGGATGTGACTCGGTGGTCGAGTGTCCCTGAGTTCAATCCCTGCTACCCCCCCAAAAAATCTCATTCAAACTTATTTACACTGCTGACATGTTGAGATAATATTTCGGGTATATTCTGTTACATCATTGAAATTAATCAACCTGTTTATCTTGGCTTCTTTAATGCAGCTCGTCAAGAGGTGGCATTACAGGGGTGGCTCGTGTCCCGTCTCACCTGGACGGGGCTGGCCTGGCCTCTGGCCTCTGCCCTCACAGCTTCTTCCCCAGGTTCATCTTCTTCATGAGCGGGACCTTCTTGATGAGACGGTGAGGGTCTCCAGACAGCCCAGGCTGCTCGAGGGGGCAGATCATCTGCTGCTGAGACCCGGACTCCTTCCTTCCCTGTCCCTCCTGTTCCTTTGGGGAGATGCTGAGCCTCCAGCTGAGCCACGAGCTCACAGCAAATGCACCATTTCCCTTGCTGCGTTTGCAACACGTTTGAATCAGGCACTTCTTGCCTTTGTTGGGCACCATCTCGGTGCCCAGCTGACCTGTCACTCACAAGGTGGTGGGAGACGCAGTCACCGAGGTCAGCCTTGGTGTCTGTGGGACCCCAGGCAGCTGGGCTGCTGGAAGGCCTTCGCACGGACTCTGATCTCCTCCAGGTTCAGCTCTCAGTCAGCTGCTTGGCACAGGGTCCGGCTGCCTCTGCTGGACTGGAAAGTGTGTCAGAAAAGCTGTGTTTATGCAACTGAAAACCGAGAGATGAGAGTAGCGGGGCTCTCGCAGAGACGCCAGCTGTTCACCAGCCAGGACTACGGCGGAACTCAGAGGAGGAAGGGGAAGGTAATCGCTGGGTGGCACAGAGCCGTGGCTCAGCCCGAGCCCTCCTAGGGAGGTCCGGGGCACCATGAAGATGTGCCCAGCTCTTCACATGATGGCTTTTCCTTTTGCAGATGTCGTTTTGGTCCAGGGCTGTGCCCGGATTCTGGTTCATGGGGCAGGGGGATTGGCATGTCCTGGAGCTCACAGGAAAGGGAGTGCTGGGCACCTCAATTCTGGTCAGGGTTCTCCAGAGGAGCAGAATCAACAGCATTTAGATGCAGACAGACATAGACATGGAGGTAGACACAGATACAGATGATCCAGGTAGATTTCCTGTTTTGGTAGTGGTGATTGAATGCAGGGATGCTTACCACTGAGCCACACCCCCAGTCCTTTGTATATTTCATTTTGAGGCACTGCCTCGCTAGGTTAGTTGCCCCGGAGGATTCGAGCTTCCTATCCTCCTGCCTCAGCCTCCTGAGTTCCTGGATTACAGGTGCACAAGTGACTGAAGCATTGACGCATGCAGTTGTGGGCTGATGACTCCAAAATGTGCAGGGCAAAGTGGCAGGCGGAAGAGCCAGGAAAGAACTGGTGTTTCAGCTTTAATCCAAAGGTAGTAATGGAGCCAGAATTTCTTCCTCCTCTGAGGACTGCAGTCCTTTCTCTTAAGGCCTTCAACTGATTGGACTAGACCCACCCCCATTACAGGGGTAATAATCTCCTTTACTCATAATCTGCTATTTAGAAATTAATCTTATCTTTCAAAACATCATCATCTACATCTTGACTGGTACTTAACCAAAAGACTGGGTACCATGGCATAGCTAAGTGGATTCATGACTTAGCCATCACCTAAGTCCCCACCCCTAACGTTACTGAACAGGAATCTGTGTGTTAGCAAGATCCCCAGGGGAACTATAAGCAGGTGGAGTCTGAGAAGCAGCCTTTGAGGCCTATCCTGATGTCTTGGGTGGTTCTCTCCTGGATGTGCTGACATCCTTCCCAGGCCCCCCACTCCTGCATCCCCAAGCTCAGAGTTGGCACTGGGGGGAGGGAGGGAGTGGGAGGCTCCGGTCACTATACGCTCATCTTGTCAGTTTGACTCCAGAGGAAACCAGAGGCCTACGACATCATTGCTGAGTGTTTGAACCCCATTTCTGCTCTGTGAGTAAATGAGGTCCCCCTTCAGCACACAAAAACTCAGAAAGCAAGAATGGCATTCTCTGAGGGTGTAGAATGGGTGCAGATGAAGGGATATAGGAGGACTGAGTTTATGGAATGGATATCGGTGAATCGAGCTTGGAGAATGGACCTCAGTAGACAGAGGGCAACTGGGTTTTGGAATGGATAGGGGTGGACTGGTCGCCACCAACAGCAATAACACAGGGCTCTTGGGATTCACAAAGTGCTCTCCAGGTGTAGCGATTACCGTCCCCGACAGCCATCTCAGCAGGTATCGTTCTAGGGAATGTTATGCACTGAGGACCAGAAACACTCCATGTCTTCTCTGAAGACTCTCAGCTAGTGGGATGCAGCCCCATCTCCCTCCACATCGTTCTCTCTGAGAAGAGTGCACACGCATGCACACGCAGCTCTTTCCAGGTGTGCACGTGTGCAGGGAGGGTGTGCACACACAAGAGGGCTGAGGCTGGAATGGTCTACGCTAACCCTGAAAGTGCCAGAACTCTTGGTGTCCCTGGAAGTCAAGCTTCTTTTCAGGTCATGAAAGTTTACACTTGGATAATAACACACGCGTAATTAACTGAACAAATACAATGAATCTATCTGCAGTGACATGATAGTTGGTGCTGAATCCTATTAAAGCACATTTAATTAAAAATGCATTAAACCTTCAAGCTGCTGAACACACCCCGCGCTTCTTCAAAGCCGCCCCTCCATGAAAGCCTTCCCCACTATTAACTGTGAGTCACCGGTGACCCTTCGGGCATGACCGGGTGAGGTGAAGTGGCTCTTAAATGCCTGCCCCAGTACATCACAGGCACTAATGGATTTAAATCAGGGAGATTAATTCCATTCATTCGGCTTCTTGTTTCAGAAACGACTGTCACACTGAACTTAATTGCTGGGGATGGTTGATGGCACCGGGAGGCTGGAGCCTCCTGAAGCTGGTGAGTGGCCAGCTGTCAATTATCTGGGCTGCCGTGCGGTGGATGATTAAAGTCCACAGGCAGCCGAGTGCTGCTGCTCGCCATCAGCTTCCGTCGTCTCCACCAGCCGCGCTTCTGCAGACCCGGAGGCAGGGGCGAGGTGTGGTGGGACGCTGCCTATCTCCGGACCTCCGCTCCTGGCCCTGGGCTCCTTACACCAACAGTGAGGAGCCTGGTGCTGCATCACCTTCCTCTGCCTCTTGTTCACTCCAAACACCAGTGAATGACGGGAAAGCAAGGGCATAGAGAGGCAGAAAGAGTCCCCAGAGACCAAGTGCCAAAGCACAGCCCCTGCAGAGGCAGACACCCGCCACACCTCCCTTCCACCCAGGCGCATTCCCAGTGCTCTTGCCC
The DNA here is from genome assembly GCA_020662805.1 of Glaucomys volans. Classification (NCBI taxonomy): domain Eukaryota; kingdom Metazoa; phylum Chordata; class Mammalia; order Rodentia; family Sciuridae; genus Glaucomys; species Glaucomys volans. Next base: position 157,573 of record JAJEJO010001813.1, on the reverse strand, counting down.
AGTCCCAGTGGACTTCCTAGGCATGGAAAGAGATTTTGAAGTTGCCCCTCGTGGTTGAGAGAATTTCAACTCCCCCATCTCCACCCATGAATCCGCACTTCTCCTGGGTAATCCCTGGCACATTGCTTAACCAGCGCTGACTCAGGGAGAGCTGGCAGAAGCGGTTTTGTGCCCAGGCAGTGCAAGAAGGCCTGTCCTGGAGCGGCATCCAGGTGGAGGTGGAGGTTGTGTGGCTTCCCCTGAGGGTTCCACAGAGGACCAAGGCGGCTGCTCCTGCAGAAGGTCCACGCTGTGCTATGGCTGGCTGCACCAGCCCGGGGCTCTGGCGGGCCCCCGCCCTGCCCCCGTGCTCTTCCCTCACCGTCTTGACTCTCAGAAATGTTTAAACAAGAGGCCCCGCATTTGCAACTTGCCCTGGTCCCTTGGTGCTGGTCCTGCTGCAGACAGCTAGCTCCCGGGTGTGGGTCCTTCTCAGCCCATAGCAGGAGCGCCAGGGTCTCCCCACCCTTCCCAGAGGCACCACAGGCCTCTCCAGGAAGCTTTCCCAGAGTTCCTTCAGGTTTCTCCTTCCTGGCCTCGACAGGAAAGCACAGCACACTGGGGACACTCATTAATGAGAGGCGCAGGGGTCGACGGTAGCCGTGCCACAGCCTGGTGCGTCCACGGAGCCCTTGCAAACCGCCGTGGTCTTCTGAATTCCCACTCCTCCAGCTCCTATGGTGTGGAGGCAGGAGGACACTTTCCACGCTTCCCTCTGCCGAGCACGACCTCAGCTGTCAGAAGGTGTCCTGGGGTCACATTCATCTAGGGGACACCACTGCCTGGTCCTCCTCAGTAAGAATCAGAGCGCACAAGGGCATGCTTGAGGCTCTGGGGCGTCTGCAGCACACACGCTCCTGGGCGGATTCCAGGTGTCCTGGTATTTATGTGACTGTGCAAGCTCTCCCCCACACTGTTCACACCCGTGCACGCTTAGGAAGCAGCTGTTTGGTCCTAATGTCATGGAGATGGACACATGGGGAGGGAGGCAAGAGAGCCAGCAGAATCGATGACGCCCCCGGAACAGGGATCTCCGCTGCCCGAGTCCCTATCAGCAATGCCAGCACAACCAGGCCCAAACGTTTCTTGGTTTGTTCTGCTTCCTTCTTTCACCCTGGTTATAATAAGAAATGCACAAGCCTCTGACTCACAGATGAGACCGTCTAGGCAGCCCTGGGATACCCAGCCCGAGACGGGATCAACTCTGTCAGAAGGTAGGAGGTGAGAGGACGGGAGAGCAGAGGACTCTGGGGATTTCACAAAAGCTCATCAACAAGTGACATCACTCTGAATGAAGTGATCAGAGCATCAAATGACATTAACAGCGAGGTGTGAATCATGCCTGTGGTTAGACACACAGATCAGCTGCACCAGCAGCCTGGTTCTGGGGACTTCGGCCGAGTGACTGGGGAGGAACATGGACGGAGGACAGGAAACCCTGCCCTAGCCCTGACAGGGACGGCCCTGGGTGATTCCAGTAGCTGTCTTCACACAGGAAAGAAATCCGAGCACTTCGAGAGCGCAAAAGGACTTCATAGGTGGTCACCCTGAGCACGGGAGAGTCTGAGGGAGGGGCCTCCCGTCAGGGGCAGAGCCAGGACTCAGGTTCTGGTTTGCAAAGCTACTTTCACCTCTTAGCAGCAGATGCCGTCAGGGTCCCTCCCCGGCCCCTCAGCTCTCAGTATCCAAAGGGCTGTCTCTGGCTGCAGGCAGGACAGAGGGCCAGGAAGAGCTGCCCTCAGAGATGACGGGGCTGGTGTAGGGGCCTCAGCTGCCACGTGCTGTTCAGGGGAAACGACTCGAGACCCGTTCTGCAGAGTTCCCGTGAGACCGTGCTTCGGGTGCACACTGCAGTCACCTGCTCACTAATGACATGCACGGGCTTCCTTTCCTGGCTCTCTGTCCCCCAACAATGTTTTCTGGGACCCCCTGTCAAGGAAGCTGCTTGCACTTAAATCCTGGTCCTAGGATGGCTTCTGGGGGACTCCAGCTGCAGCTGCAAATGACTTCTTTTTTGTTGTTGTAGCTTATTTTTTATATTTGTTCTAATTTGTTGTACCTGACAGTAGAATGTTGTTGTTTGTTTTTACTGCACATATGACTTGAGGAGGCCCTTGCTTGGAATCACACTGAGGGAGGCTATCCCAAGTTCAGAGGCTCCTGGGCCTCAGTGCGTGCATGTCCTGATGAACACATTGTAAATCGAACCCATGGAAGCTGAGGATTCGTGAAATCGCCCTCGCCTCCCCGTGGTCCCAGCTGGGCAGGAGACACTGGAGAGTGACGGTGGTTCCCCTCATGCCGGCAGGGCTGCCTGGAGCTGCAGCTCCTGTCTCTGCCTTGTATCCTACATACAGCGAACCCGGAAAGATCCAAATTCAAACTACAACTTTCACTGCATGCAGATCAACAGCAAGTTGAAAACCCTAAGATGAACCACTGAATCAGGGTCTGTCTACACAGGGCTCCTTGAAATGAATTGAAGTTGGACTTTCCATTTACGTTCAGAAGATGCAACAGCCGAGGGTCCCAGGCAGGGAATGCTGCACTGCCATTCTGTGCTTCAGTGCAGGGCATTGGTTGAGCTTCTCATGGGTCAAGCCGCCTCTGGACACCAGGCATGCTCACTGAACCAGAGCCTGCAATGAAGCAGGGCCGGCAGGTACATGTAGACAATGGTAGTATTTATCCACTCATTTACTCGTTTGTTTGTTTGCAACAAATCTCTATTGGGGGTTAACTTTGTACCTAGCAATACTAGGAGTAATAAAAAGAAAACAGATGTCCTTTCTGGCCTCAGATCACCATCTAGCAAAAGAAAACACCTTAAAGGATGAATACAGTACTCTTTCACAAGCGCCATGTGAGAAGAAGCCCATGGTGTCCAGAGTCATACAGGAGGGTTGTGCCCAGGCTTAAGGGTTAAAGGTGACAGCTACTGTTAGAATTAAATCACAAACCAGGAGGTTCATCCTGTTAATTGTCTGAGATTCAGAACACAAAACAGAGTACGGCTGAAATTGCATTGACCTGAGAAAACTGGAATCTTGTGTCAAAGTATGAATTGTAGGCAGAGACGCAAGAAAGTTCCATTGACTGACAACCCAGGCCTTCAGCATAGCATGATGGAACCCTTAGCAGACTGCATGGTGAAATCAGTCGCCTGGGGGAGAGAATGGGTTTCCAAGTACCTGAGACCCCAGCCACAGTGTGCTTGCTGCATCCTACACCTCCTCGCGTCTCACCCCTGAGGGGGAAGAGTTCCATTTTACACTGACTGTTGTGTGCAGCCTTCCAAGGTGGGCCCAAGCATTCCCTCCTCCTGATGATCCCCTCCTCCTCAATGTGGCCTGGACCCAGTGGCTTGCTTATAAATAGAATACATCAAAAGTGATGGAAAGTCAGGAATCAACAACCTCCCCCACCCAAAAAAATCAGGACCAAATGGCTACGCTGGTAAATTTATAAGTATTAAAAGAAAAATCAGCTCCAGTACTTCTCAAACTCCTGCAAAAATTGAGAAGGAGGGAATACTTCCACATTCCTACAAGAAAACCGCAAACCAATAAACCAATATTCCTGATAAACGTGTGTGCGTGTGTGTGTGTGTCTGTATATATATGTGTGTGTGCGTGTATGTGTGTATGTAGTGTATAGTACAGGAGATTAAACCCAGGGGTGCTTAACCACTGAACCACATTCTCAGTCCTTTTAGTTTTTATCTTGAAGCAGGGCCCAGTAAGTTGCTGAGTTTGGCTTTGAACTTGAATCCCCCTGTCTCAGCCTCCTGAACCACTGGGATTACAGGTGCACCTGGATTCCCTGATAAATACTGATGCAAAAATTCTCAACAAAATACTAGGCACAGAATTCACCAAAAGTGTGAGGCACCAAGACCAAGTGAGATTTATTCCAGGAATGGCAATATGGTTCAAAATATAAAAATCACTCCACATACTGCATCAGATTTCCAAATGATGGAGAAAAAAACACATCATCTCAACTGATGCAGAAAGAAAGCATTTGACAAAATCCAATACCCTTCATTAAAAACTTATTCAACAAACTAGCCTGAAGAAATTGCCTCCACAAAATAAAGCCCGAGATGAAAAGCCATGGTCAATGTGATCCTCGCTGGTGACAGTCTGAACACTTTTTCTCACCAAGAGGAATAAGACTGGGACACCCATGCCTCCCACTTCTATTCCACATAGGGCTAGCTGGACCAGTCAGGCAAGAAAAAGAATAAAGGTGACCAAATTGGAAAGGTGGAGAAAAAATTGTCTCGGTTCACAGAAGACACCATCTTAGAAAACTGGTAGAACTAATAAATGCATTCAGAAAAGTTGCAGGATACAAAATCGACTTGCAAAAATCAGTTGCATTTCTAGAGCAATACAAAAACCAAATTAAGAAAACAATTCATTTATAACAGTATCAAAAAGGATAAAATTCTTAGTAAAAATCTTAGCTAAGGAGATGAAATATCTAAGTAAGATGAATATCAAAACAGATAATAGATTAAACAAACAAAACCACAAAACATTGATGAAAGAAGGTAATGGCACTAATAAATGGAAAGGCATCCCATATTCATGGATCAGAAGATTTAATACTGTTCAAAAGTTAAAACTACAAGAAACAACTTACAGATTCAATGCAATTCCCATCAAAATTCTAATGGCATTTTTTACAGAATACAATCCATCCTAAAAATGATATGGAATTTTAATAGCCTAAAACAATCTTGAAAAAGAAGAACAAAATTGGAGGACTTACATTTCCTGATTTCACAACTTGTTACAAATAAGTTTTTGATAACTACAGGTATCAAAACAACATGGCTCTAACCTAAAGCCAGACATACAGACCAAAGGAACCGAATAGGGAGCCCAGAAATTAACCCTCCCACATGTGGTCACTTTTTAAACAATAGCATGAAGACCATGGAAGGGAAGGATGGTCTTCAGCAAATGGTGTTGAGAAAACTAGATACCCCCATGCAGAAAAATGAGGTGGGACCCTCACCTTAAATTATGCACACAAGTTAACTCAAAATAGATCAAAGGCAAATGCAAGACGCAGAACCACAAGACTCCCAGAGGGAAACAGCAGAACCTCCATGCCACTGTGTTTGGCAATGATATCTTGGATATAACAGAAAAACACAGCTAACAAAAGTAAAAACAGGTTAATTGGGTGATGTCAAAATTCAAAACTTCCCTTCATCAAAGAAGAAACAACAGTGCAAGGGTGACCTATGGGCCGGCAGAAGGTGTTTGCAGATCAGATATCTGACAAGGGATTAATATCCAACATATATGAAGAATTCCCAAGCTCAAAAGCAAGTACAGACAGATTAAAGGCAAAGAACTTCAGTGACTCTTCCCTAAAGAAGATACATGAGTGGCTGTCAATCACACCAGCAGATGCTCAGCCTCCCAAATTGCTGGGGACGTGCAGATCAAAGCCACAATGGGATACCGCCCCACGCCCATTCAAATAGCTACTCAGAAGAAATGCAGACAAGGGACTGGGGATATAGCTCAGTTGGGAGAGTGCTTGCCTTGCATGCACAGGGCCCTGGGTTCAGTAAGTGTTGGTGGGCTATGAAGAACCTTCCTGCACTGTCAGTGGGGATATAAAACAGAGCAGCCCCTCTGGAAAACCACCTGCCAGTTATGCTCCAAGTGGAGTCACCATATGATCCTGCAGGGGGCACTTCCACTTACATACCTCCACCCTCCCCACCTACAAAACCTGAAAGGGCTTCAAAGAGCCATGAGCGCACCAAGTTCAAAGCAGCATTCTCCACGACAGCCAAAGGTGGGAGGCGCAGAGTCCATCAACAGACCAGGGGGTAAGAAAAACATGGTCGATACATTCAAGGACCTCTTCTTTTGTCTTAGAGAAGAAGGGGGTTCTAGCACTTTCTACAGCAGGGGTGAGCCTTGAGGACACAATGGTAACTGAATTAGGCCATTTGCCAAAAGGCAGTGCTGTAGGAATTCCTTTACAGGTGGTTCCTGGGGTAGTCAGATTCCTGGGGACTGACAGTGGAGGGTGGGTATCAGGGGCTGAGGTGGGGGGAGCAGGAAGTTGTCCTTCAGTTGGTTAAGGTAGAAAATATTGTTATGTGTACTTTAACACAATTAAAGATTTAAATTTTAAAAAAAGTTAAAAGGCAACTGAAGAAAAAGAGGCAACAGCAAAACAAAACCAAGATGTGACGGGTGTTACTTCTGGGATCAGATAATACAGGACAGCGTTTCCATGTTATCGACCCTGGCTCACTCTGAGGAAGCTGAGGGCCATGTTGGAGAGATCCAGGTGGCAGGGACAGAGACGACCAGCAAGGAACTGGGACTCAGTCCCACGGCCTTCAGGGAGCTGAATGCCAACAGCCATGGAAATTTCTGGAATTGCAGGCAGTCCCTGACTTACAGTGGCTCAGATTACAACATCCCTGCTTGATGGCTTCGCAGTGGTGAGAAAGGCTCTGCTGCTCTGGCTTGCTCTCCATGCGCTGCTCAGTAATTCCACCAGTAATTCCACAAGATGTGGGCCCTTGGTTAAGAGCAGGCTTTGTGTCGCCGTCCTGTCCACCTGCTGGCTGCCTGTGCTCCGAAAACATTCGAGGTGGGCGGGCTCAGCAAGATGCTTGGCAGGCTAGAGTGGCAGGTGCATTGCTTACTGACACTGTTTTCCACCTACAAGGGACTTAACAGGACGTACCCCATTGTAAGTTGAGGGACATCTGTGACCTCTTCCCCAGTCCAGCCTCAAGATGACCGCAGCCTTGGCCAGCACCTCAGCACAGCCTGGGAGAGCCTGGAGCAGACCCTGCTGGCCTGTGTGGGGATTCCTGACCCACAGAAACGTTAGACCCTCGATATCGGCTTTTGCAGTTGCTAAGTTTTGGAGTAATCTGTTGCACAACAATAGCTCAGATGAGGACAGAGGGGTCAAAAGTGAGAGCCATCTGCAGCCAGCCTGGCTCCATGGTCCCTCCTGACCCTCACATCTTCCCCCCAGAGTTGCTTCTGCAGCAAATCAGGCAACAGATGAGACCACCCCACAAGGTGACGTTTTCAACCCATCAAGCCCTGCCCGGGAGGACCCAGGGTTTTTTGATGTGCATGAAGTGATGTATTTTCATGGTAAATAAATACAAACAAAAAGAAAAGCAAAATTGCATATATGGTTATATTTCTGTGCATTTTATGCCTAAACTATTTTATTTAGTCTGAATGATTTGGAAATCGCAGCTGCCCTTCGGGAGATCATGTCAGCCCAGGCAGCGAGAGTGTTCATGCGGCCAACTCCCTCCACGCTCCCAGACAGGAGCAGGGCCTGGTTCGGAGCAAGCAGTCCGTCAGCGTGCGAAGTGGCCATTGCTGTTCTCATCATCTTAGCACAGTAATTGTGCTAAGGCTCAGGAATTGGGTTTTCTCTTTTCCACATGAGGAAATGGAAGCTCAGGGGAGTGGCATGTCTTTTCCAAGGTCACATAGCCCAAGGGGGACCTGGGACTCACTTCCAGGATGCCAGAGCCCCAAGGCCAGAGTGATATTTCCGCTCTGCCAGGCTGCAAGCTGACGCGGGCCATTTTCTTCCCATTGGCTAGTCCTAGGCGTCCTTCTTTTAGACCTCACTTGACTGACTTGACTCTGGAGGTCTGCTGCCTGGGTTGCTTGAGCAGAAATCATAATTGGAACAACATTAAGCCAGTTTCCTCCTTTCTAGCCTATGTAATACACGAACAGCTGTCTGGGACACGCATTGCCTGGGAGTGACGTTTCCATGTGTGGATTTGTGCAATCTTTACAAGAGCCCACAGAATGCTATGCAGGTTTTCAAGATCAAGTTTTCTTGTTTGAGTAAATGAATGAATTTGCTGCGGGTCTACAAATAGAGTCCTCAGGGAGGGAGAAGGAAAGGAGGAAGGAAGGAAGGAAGGAAGGAAGGAAGGAAGGAAGGAAGGAAGGAAGGAAGGAAGGAAGGAAGGACGGACAGGGGAGAGAGGAACGGAGGGAGGGCAGGAGGGAGGAGCGAGGAGCATGGGCAGAGGAGAGGGTGGTTTCTGAGGCTGGGGAGAGCTGTGTGTCCCAGATGTCTCTGTTTGGCGAGCAGAGTTGGTGCGTGGTCTGCTCCCCTGACTCCAGTGCAGGCATCTGTGCAGGGCCCAGCTTAGTGGTGATCAGGAAGACTCAGGCATGGCCTTTTGTCTGCCTCAATATTTTATCTTTAATAAGGGTCTTACACCCCCTTAAGCTTTTGCTTGTACTATGTTCCAGTCTCTGTGCTGCATCCCAGCCAGTCCTTGCAATGGCCCACTGAGGTCAAGGTCGTTACTGTGACCCTTTCCCATTTCATAGGAGGAAACAGCCCCCGGGAGGTGACAGGACTGGCATAGCTCCCCCGCCAGGCCACCTGGCTTCCAGCGCACTGCTCCTCCTTCAGCACCTGGGAGGGAGGGTGCCTGGGGGCCGAGGCGCCTGTCAACTACACAGCTGGAAGCATCTCTTCCCAGGAAGTTTCCAGGAGTCCGCAGCGCTTCCCACCTCCGCCACAGCCCCTCGGCCCTGCCACCTGGACGGGACAGGGTGCAGGAGCTTCCCTGTGCTCTTTGCCCTCGGTGGCCATCCTCTGAATGGACCTGCTGATTTGTCCTGCGTTGTCTGCAGCACCCCACACCGCTTATAATTGTGCCCCCTGTGCCCAGAACAGACCCTGTCTTCAGGCGTTCAGGACTTGCCTCCGTGACCATGGGAAAGAATGAATGGATGGCGAATTGTGTGAAAGGCTGAAAGGTTTCACCTGAGAACACGTGTGCTCTGCTTCAACCTTGTCCTGGGCCTGGCGCTGTGTCCATCCAGGAAGGTCACTTGACCTCTCTGGTTCCTGGTTTGCTGCCAGGACACAGGGAGGAAAAGGGATCATGTCTGAAGCCCCTTCTCTTAAGAACGGGGTCAGGAGCAGGGTACGAAGGGGAGGGTTGGTAGATCAAAGGTAGGTGGGGAGAGGAGCGGCTGGCCAACCTGTCCAACCAGCTGAACTAGAGGCTGCTGCTCTGCCTCCGGCAGGGCTGCCAAGCTCCCTTCAGCAGGAGGGCACAGGTTCCCCAGCCCCATGACCCAGCTGCACCAGCACATGTGGGGGACGCGGATTCTCAAGCCCTGCGGTTTTTTTCTGTTATTGGTGCATTATCGTTGTACATAATAGTGTGGTTCATTTGCACGTGATCTCTTGTTTAATTATTTTCTATTTGTTCTAATTTGTTATATGTGACAGTGGAATGCATTTATGCATTTCAATAGATCATACAGAAATGGAGCATAATTTCTCATTTTTCTGATTGCACATGTTATAGGATCACATTGGTCATGCAGTCATATATGTACATAGGGTAATAATGTCTGTTTCACTGTCGTTCCTACCCCATACCCCTTCCCCTCCATTCAATTCCCTCTACCTAATCTAAAATAACTCTATTCTTCCCTAGCCACCCCCGCCTTAATGTGAATTAGCATCTACATATCAGAGAAAATATTCAGTCTTTGATTTTTTGGAATTGCTTAGCATGATATTGTCCAACACCATCCATTTACCTGAAAATACCATAATTTCATTCTTTTCTTCTTTAAAACTGAGTAATAGTCCATCATGTATGTGTGTATGTGTGTGTGTGTGTATTTATATGTATATATACATTTTCTTTATTCATTCATCTGTTGAAGGATACCTAGGTTTGTTCCATAGTTTAACTACTGTGAATTGAGCTGCTATAAACATTGATGTGGCTGCATCACTGTAGTGTGCTGATTTTAAGTCCTTTGGGTATCAACCTAGGAGTGGAATAGCTGGGTCAAATGGTGGTTCCATTCCAACTTTTCTGAGGAATCTCCATACTGCTTTCAAGAGTGGCTGCTCCATTTTGTATTCCCACCAGCAATGTATGAGTGTGCCTTTCCCCCCACATCCTCACCAACATTTGTTGTTGCTTGTATTCTTGATAATTGCCATTCTGACTGGAATGAGATGAAATCTTAGAGTAGTTTTGATTTGCATTTCTCTAATTGCTAGTGACGTTGAACATTTTTTTCAAATATTTGATTGATTTTAGATCTTCTTCTGTGAAGTGTCTGTTCAGTTCCTTAGCCCACTTATTGATTGAGTTATTTGTTTTGAGAGTATTAAGTTGACATTCTTGGGATTTAATTTACTCCATTTCAGTCCCCTGTGCCCCCACCCCTCACCCCCTCCCCTACTCCCCTTCATCTACCCTCCTGATCCACCTGACACTCATTTATGTATCTGTAAGTGGTGCTTCACAGATACACATAAAGGTGTAACTCACTGTATTTATACAAGCACATGGTGGAACTTTGTCAAACTCATTCTGCATTTCCTCCTCTTTTCTGCTCCTCCTCCCTGGACTCAGCTGATCTTCCCTCTGTCTCTATGATATTCAACTCTCCCCTTCCCCCCTTACTTTGCTCTAACTTCTGCATATGAGAGAGAATAATCAATATGCCATTTTCCTAGTCTAGCTTATTTCACTTAGCATGATGTTCTCCAGTTCCATTTACTTACCAGCAAATGAAATAATTTCATTCTTCTTTATGGTTGAGTAAAACTCTGTTGTGCATATACACCATTTTCTTTTTCCATTCATCTGTTGACAGGCACATGGGCTGGTTTTGTATCTTGGTCATTGTGAATTGTGCTGCTATGAACATTGACACGGCTGCATCACTGTAGTAAGCTGATTTTAGTTCTTTACGATAAATACCAAGGAGTGGGACAGCTGGGTCATGTGGTGGTTCCATTCCTAGTCTTTGGAGGAATCTCCATACTGCTTTCCAGAGTCCTTGTACTAATTTGCAGGCCCACCAGCATATGAGCACACTCTGAGTGTACCTTTCCCCACATCCTCACCAGCATTTGTTACTTTTTGTTTTCTTGGTGTTTGCCATTTTGACTGGAGCGAGATGAGATCTGGGTATAGTTTTGATTTGCATTTCCCTGATTGCCAGGGATGTTGAACATTTTTCTATGTATTTGCTGGCCATTTGTCTTTCTTCTTCTATGAAATGTCTATTTAGTTCTTTTGCCTGTTTTCTAATTGGGATTTTGTTTGTGTTTCTCTCTCTCTCTCTCTCTCTCTCTCTCTCTCTCTCTCTCTCTCTCTCTCTGGTGTTAAGTGCTTTGAGTTCTGTATACATTCTGGATATTTATCCCTTGTCAGAGAGCAGCTGGCAGATTGTCCCCCCTTCTGCTGGCTCTCTCTTCACTCTCTATATTTTCCTTTGCTGTGCAGACACTTTTTAGTTCGATGCCCTCCCACTTCTCAATTCTTGGTTCATTTCTTGCACTTTAGAGGTCTTGCTAAGGAAGTCGGTGCCTGGGCCAAAATGAGAGGTGTTGACCATACTACCAAAAGCAGGGTGCAGATTCAGTGCAATCCCCATCAAAATAGCGATGACATTCTTCATCGAGCGAGAGAAGACAATCCTAAAATCCATTTGGAAGAGGAAGAGACCCTCTTCCAATAAGCAAAGCAATCACAGGCATCACCATACCTGACCTCAAATTATACCACAGAGCCATAGTAACAAAAACAGCATGGCATTGGCATCAAAATAAACATGAAGATGTGTGTAATAGAGCACAAGACACAGAGACACACCCACCTAGTTACAGTTGTCTGATACCTGACAAAGTTGCCAAAAACATATGTTGAAGAAAAGAGAGCCTTTTTAACAGGTGGAACTGGGAAAATGGGACATCCATATGTTGAAGAATGAAACCAGATCCCTCTCTCTCACTCTGCACAAAAGTCACACCAGAGTGGATCAAAGACTTGGGAATTAGACCAGAATCTTTGCAACTGCTGGACGAAAGCAGAGGGCAGCAGCCTGCATTTTGAGGAGCCCTCCGGGGAGCTCTGAAGTGCACTCCACTGGTCTATTTGGGGATTCAGGCCTGAGTTCCTCAGTAAGCATCACAGCATAATGTTTAATTAACTAACACTAAGCTCAAGACTGGCAAGGGGCTCAAGGGGCTGAGAGAAGCAGTACCAGGATGGAGAGGGGTCTGGAGTCTCTGGACCAGCCTGCTTTGGGGAACCAGTCCAAGAATGGAGGGTGAGCTATAGACCTGCACATGCTGACTACCAACTCACAGCGAGGGCAGGGCCAGGGGGATGGAGGCGTGGACAGGCCTGCGTATCATGCCTGTCTGTATAGAGAAGCTTGCCTCGTGCTATCTCTGTCTAGAAGGGCTGTGGGAAACTGGCCAGAGGAGATCAATTCTTGGAAGGAGGCAGGGAAGTGAGGAGTGGGGGGAATAGACTTTGGCCTCTGCACTCTATAGATTTCTTTTTACCTCCTGCATGTATTTCAAGACAGCAGTGCAGCTCTGTGTTAGCCCTGTCCTCTCTCCATGGGTGGCAGGGTCCCCAGGCAATGGCTGTGAGGATAGGCTGTCTTCTCAGCCTGGACATCCACCCTTCTGTTCCCAGGCAGGCCCTATGTCCAGTCGCCTCTTCTTGCCCTGGAGGTACTTCTCAGCTGGGGTGGGGGCAGATGAGCAGGAGATGATTACAGTGTTCATGTAAACCGTGGTGGGCTAGGTGTGGGGGAGGAAGGGGCCTGACGTTGGCTTTGCAGAGGTAAGCCGGGTCATTTGAGAAGCTGCAGGAGCTATTCTAGATTTGTACTTCATCTTTGGTTTAAGTGCAAGTGCATTTGGAGCAGTAACCAGGAGGGGTTGGGGTAACCTGAACAGCCATCCCACTCTGTCAGTAATCAGGGGATCCCTGCATGTGGGACCTTCAGTGCTACACCCAGGGCTGCCAGTACCCTAGGGTGGATGTGGTTGGTAGTGGCAATTAGTGAGGCAGGAGAAAGAGCAGCACAGGTGGATTTGGGTGGAGATGGGCAGACTGAAGTTGATGAACTTGACCCTGAAGTGACCTTGACCAGTGATCTGGCATAGTTGGTGATGCATGTGGTCATGGATGTATCCCTCCACCCCCGAGCAACTCCCTCCATACCACTCTTATTTGAAAAGAAGCATCCAGAAAACTCCAGACTTGAATGGGCACCCGCAATCGCCCTGCCCACCCTCCCACCCTGGTTTGCACCACATAAGGAAGTCTCTGCGGCCCTCAGAGCCAGTCCATTCTTCATGTGCAAACTCACCTGGTGTGCAAACCTCCATCAGAGGAGCTTCCTGGCCAGTGGCCCTGGAGCCCTCTCTGCTACTGCAGTGGCTGCTGCTCAGGGCATGAGATGCAATCCCAGACAAGTCAGGACACTGGTGGGATTCCACTCGTGGGACTGCATGCATCAGGGGGTTGCAAGCCTCCCCAGGGATTCCAGCTCTCCTGGGAGCCGTTGAGCACAGGTGGTGAAAGCTTGTCCCTGTGCAGTGTGATGACCAAGCAAGATGGAAGATCTTGTAGATGACTAGTTCCATTTCCCAGTGGCTCTGGCCCAGCCAGGGGTCACCCCAGTGACTAGTCCCAAGCGACTAGACCCCGACTCTGGTCCTGTCTACCCAGAACAGCAGAGTGCTCAGGCACAGAGGCTTGGAGAGTGATGGGGCACCCCCAAACAAAGCCTGGGAACACCAGGGCAGGGCACTGCCCCCACTGCAGGCAGCTTCTGGTCCCGTTGCTGCTGTGGACTGGAGTCACGGCCTGTTCCTACAGTCTCTGGGGCAAGGCTGCACCGACCCCTGTAGTGCTGGGGACTGGGATTTGTTCGGCTCACGTAAGATATTAGGGCCAAAAAGCCCTTGGAGTTTACCCAATCATGACATCTCATCTTGCAGGTGGGTGAACTGAGCTCAGAGAAGAGAAGATCCTTGCTCAAGGTCACTGTGATGGGTAGACAAGGGAGTCTACTACCCCTGTCCCCAAAGTTCATATGAGGGAGTCCTAACAGTACATCAGAATGTGACCTTATCTGCAGATAAGAGGCAATCAGGTTAAACAGGACATTAAGGTGGTCTCTTTTTTTTTAAATTTTTTTTTAGATGTGATAGACCTTTATTTAATTCATTTATTTATATGTGGTGCTGAGAATTGAACCCGGTGCCTCATGCATGCTAGGCAAGCACTTTAACCACTGAGTCACAACCCCAGCCCAAGGTGGTCTCTTATCTAACATGACTGTGTCCTTTATAAAAGGGGAAATCTAGACACTGCTGCCCACAGAAAGAATGTCAGGCGAAGGCAGAGAAGCCGTGCTTCTACCAGGGACACCTGAGGTGGACACCCGGCCACGGGAAGCTGGGGAGGGAAGGGAGGCTCTTTCCAGCCTGAGGAAGAACCAACCCTGCCACGCCTTGAACTTGGACTACTGCCCTCCAAAACTGTGAGACCATAAAATTCTGTTCACCACCTAGTTGGTGACACTTTTTATGAGGACACCAGCTATATCCTCAGTTTCACTTGATGACCCTGCACAGATCCTATCTCCAGCTAAGATCACATTCTGAGGTGCAAGAATTCAGCAGGAGGGGCAGAATTCAGCCCCGAACCAGTGCTCAGGCAAGTGTCAGAGTGGAGAAGACAGGAACCCCAGCTTGCCCACTCCCCAGGTGGCCCTCCACGGCCGCCTGGCCCGGACCCGAGGGAGCTCCCTGTGCCTGGAGTTCCTCCTTCCACTTGTTCAGAGACATGACAGGACGGGTGGCTGCCGGGCCTCTTCTCACTTCCTCTGTCTTGGATGGCAGCTTGGCAAGCAGATCCCAGCCCCACCCACGCCACCTCCGACCCGCCTCTGCCGCAGGTCCTTGGCAGGACACAGGAAGTCGGCTCCTCCCAGCTCCCTTCAAAGCATTTTTCTCCTACCTTTGATTTTTACTGGTTTGTGTCTTCGGTGCTTTGTCTGTAATTACAGCGTGCTCCGCGCCTCGTTCCATAATGACTGATGTGGAGTGCACGGATGAGCAAAGGGAAGCCAGAAACGAATGAGCGTTTCGTAATTAGTATTCATTAAGGCGATTATTTAATAAATTAGACGCAGTTACATATAACCATTTCACCTCAAAGGTTTAAAAGTAAAAAAAAAAAGAAACAACAAAAACAAAAAACAAAAACCCCACCTGCCTAGTCTAACGCCGCAGAAAGGGGAGAAAAATGGGCGGGAGAAAGAAAGCGAAGACCAGGACAGTCCCAGAGGGGCCAGGAGGGCAGAGGCAATGCCATGACCTTGGCAGGAATCCGGGAAATTGGGCTCATCGTGTGGCTGGTCCTGTTTCACATTAATGATGACAGGGACGTTATGAAGAGCTCACCAACTGTCAAGACCTTTGTCTTCAGTTTGTAATTTAATCCTCACAGCAGTCAGTGAAGCAGGGTCTTTTACAATTATTGGCATGTTATAGAGAGGGAACTGGGCTTTGCCCAAACTCACGTAGCTGCTGAGTAAGTATGGAACCCGAGGGTGAGAGCTAGAAGGCCTCATTCCAAAACCTGCCCCATGACCTCTGCCTCCAAGCCCTCTGCACTTCGGGCATTAGAAAATGGGAAGCAACCATCTCCCTAAGATGTGGGAAAGATGGGCACTTGATTAATTCTCTGTTGTCATTGACTTGAAATTCTTACTAATTTTTTTTTCTTTTTTTAGCAAAAGTCCCACATTTGCATTTTATACTGGGTCCTGCGAATTTTGCAGCCAGCACAAGGTAACAGTTTTGCTGCTATGACAAAGAGATCCAGAAATATCATGACTTTGCCTCTTACAAACATCCCGCAGTAGGCAATTCCAAGAGTAATGGTTTTCAATCTTCACTGAGTAACTTACGTCCTTGGGTTTGAGAAGACTGTCCATTCTCACCACACCCTGGTTGGTAAGAAGGGGAAAGAAGCCCAGGCCTGTAGGGCAGGGCCTGGCAGTGGTATTTGTAACTTCTACTCTCATCCCATTGGTCAAAACAAGATCACATGACTGCACTAAGTTGCTGGGGAGTGAGAAATGAACACGTTAGCTGAATGAGTTTGTGCCAGATAAAACTGCTAAAACCAGCCCTTTGGCACTCCACCTAATCTTCCTCAGGCTTCTGCATCCTTGGGCTAATGCTCTCAAGCAAACCAGCTTTCTCCACCTCTCTGATTAAAGCCAAGATGCATTCATGCAACTCTTAAGAATGAGGAGGGCCCATGTCCACAGCCCCCTTGGTGGCATCAAGATGGCAGGCACACTTGCCTGCTCCCTGCTTGTTTGGAGTGGGCTTGCGGGATTCTCAGTGGACCCTGGGACATCTCCCTTATCTCTACCTCTGCCCCATCAAAGCATGGGAAGTACCGGCTAAGGGCATCCATGTTGAAGTGCTTCAGATAAATCTGAGGAGCACACAGAGGCTAAATCATAAAGGGCTGTTGGCTTGGCTATAGGGCTAACCACGGCAGGGTCAGGAAACTGCAGCATACGTAATGCTTGATCAGAATACAGCTGCGTCCTTTCCTTTATACAGTGTCTCCAGCTGCTGTCATGCTGCCACAGAAAAGTCGAGTGGTAGCAGAACCCTGCAAAGATGGAAATGTTTACTACCTAGTCCTTTCCAGAAAAGGTTTGCTAGCTCCTTAATTATCCACAGCTGGACAGGAGGGAGTTCATTGCTTCCACTGAGAATCCAGGGCCACCTCCTATCTGGTATCTTACAGTTGGTGATTTCTGTGCTGCTGGGAATGAAACCCAGGGCCTCATGTGTACCAGACACACACTCTGCCACTGAGCTACACCCCCAGCCGTAAGACCCAGCACCTGAAAGCTTTCTACATGTGTTTGCGATTGAAGTCCAGTGGGATCTGAAAATCCAAAATGGTGGCATTGGTGACACCAGTTAGTATCTTATACAGAACTCTTCCACCCACCAAGAATACTGCACATGATGTGTAAGAGCCATACTCATGTTCAGGGAGGCATTTAGATTGGATTTCAGTTCCATCTCAGTTCCTTCTCAGTTCTAAGTACCCTTGGATTTGTGCCTCAATTGTTTGACCTTGAGAATGTAGCCACTGAATTAGACTGGGCAGAGTCACAGAGATTGAGCATACCCATCTGAAATTGGATCTCACGTGAGGGGTTGCAGTCAGAACACAGGTAGACTAAAAATATTCTACAAAATTGTCTTCAGGATGTAGGTATAAGGGTGTATGAAACAGATGAATTTCATGTTTAGACTTGAGTGTTCCCCAAGATATCTCAGTATGTATATGCAAATATTCCAAAACCCCAGACACTTCTGGCCCTGAGCATTCCAGATGAGGGACACTCTCCCAGTATTTGCAAGGTGCAGCCCTGGAACTTGGGCACAATGCAGCCAGCACCCAAAGGGACACTTTGAAGGTCGTCCTGAAGCTTGGCTGGGGTTGGACAGATGAGGTCAGGGTCACCATCGGAGCCTTCCACAGGCTCTTCTCAGGCTCATGTCAAAGGACCCATGTCTCACTCCTCCCCTGCACCAGCTCACTCTTTGGCTTCTCATGAGTCTCAACCTGGGTCTGTCTCCCATGGGTGTGGTGAAGGGGCTGCTCAGCTGGTTAATGCTGAAATGTTCTTTGATTCCCAGCCTGTGAGTTCCTTCTGAACTCTCTCCAAGTTTCCTCCATTCTTCAGAAAGAATACTCCTTGGAGCCTGGAAAAGGGCCGAGCCTGTCCCATGTTTAGAGGGCATATTCCTCCACGGGTCCCCTGGGGCTCTGTTCCTGTCCGTAAGCACAGCGGCGGAGCCAGTGACCTGACTCAGAGGGCTGCACCACCCAGGCATCAAGGGATTCCAAATTAGAGGATGAGACACGGGAGCAGTTTAATGGGATGAAAGAATAATGTGGCCTTGTTAGCAATACAGTAAAACTAAGCTTTTCTAACGCTGAGGGTGCCCTGGCCAATTGGGAAGCCTGCAGATCTGAGGGCCAAGCTCAGCAGCTAGGAGCAGATTCCCTGCCAGACCAGCCACGTTCACTTCTCCTGCCCGTGGTAACTAGCTGTAGGATGCTGGTCTTCTTATTCTCTCTAAAGTAAAATGAAGTGAGTAATTGCACTTAACTAATGGTGTCACTGCAAGAAGTAAATTAAAAAGAAGTTAATGCTGCAAGAGCAAGGTAATCCAGAAGCTCGCAGGCTTCGTCGCCCCTCACCCTGGGCACCTCGGAAGTTCTTCACAGAGCCCCAAGGCAAAGAGAAATGACAAAGCTCCAGTCACTGAGCATTAGCTCCCGAAGATTTAATAAGTGTCTGTGACATAACAACTTAGCAACCCTTTGAGAAAAAATAGTGCGTATAAATTAAAGAATAATATTTCTGTTTCATTTTCAAACAGCCATAAATTACAGTTGTCCTTCAGTAATGCCCAGGGGATTGGCTCCAAGACCCCTGTGGATACCCACATCCAGGGACCCCGGAGTCCCTCGTAAAACAGTACAGTGCTTGCATGGATCCCATGCACATCCTGCCTTAGAAGTGATCTCTAGAGAACTTCTAACAGCCGAATCAATGTGAATGCTATGTAAACAGCTGTCAGATGGTATTGTTTAGGGAGCAACAACAGAACAAAACGTCTGCCCGTGTCCAGTACAGACACAATTAATCATTCAAGTATTTCTGGTCCACAGTTGGTGGAGGTGGAGCTGGTTGAGCTGGGGTGCAGAGCCGTGCACACAGGGCCTCTGGCACCTAGGGAGGGGAGGTGCGTGCTTGCTGGATGCTCCCCCACTTACCACGGGGCACACATGGCCAGCTTCACTTCCCAGCCCACATGGACCTCCATGCAATCCTGTGCTTCACTACAGCAGTTACCAAAAACCAGAGCTCTGACGTCACTGAAAGGAGCATGACAGAACTGAACGCTGAAACCTGGAGTTAGCCGTGTGCAGTGTGCTTCAGACGTCAGGTGTGGCTGGTTTCCTGGAAAGTTAAAGTAGCTCAGACCTCAGCGGGGTTTGCCACAGCCCCGGGTGCACGGGCGTGCAGCTGAGAACGTGGGGAGCAAACACTCAGAAGATGTCTGCTCTTCCTTCCTCTGCTGCACCTCCCCGCTTCCTTTCTTCTCCTCCTCTCCCTCTCGCTCTCCTCTCCTTTGCTTCCGGTAGCCATCACTCCTAGACGCCACATCAGATCCACCCTGTACCTCCAGCATCTGTCACTGGCACGAAGGGTTTTCTAACTCTTTGAGATGAGCGCAATTCTCGTTGGTCTCCACATCTCAGTCCCATATTTCTTGGAGTCTCATTCTCCTTCCCAGGACTGAGTGAGCACCTTGATGTTCACTGAACCAATGCATACGTCTGAATCATGACCTGATAGATTCACAAAGTCCGACACAATTAATCCCAACCCTGAGCTGGGGTCTGCACTAGCGACCTAACTACAGGAATGATTCTACCTGATCACTGTGTTAGAGTTAGCCAGGCTCCAATTAATAGGACTTTTAAATAGAGCAGTGTCTCTGTAAGAGGGTCCTCAAACCACCTGCATCTGATTCACCCTGGGTGCTTGTCCACAGGCGCCTGTTCAGATCAACTAACTCTTTTCTTTACATTGGTTCAAACTATCTCCCTGGGTAGTTCTTACACCCACTACCTTTAACATTCACTAACATTTAACTTGGGGAACTAATAGCAAGCAAACAATCAGACACTATTCAATAGCAAGGTCAACATGGACCCAACGGTCCCAATATTTTCTGAAGATAATTCTTTGGGGAAACAGGACCTACTGTTTACATCCACAGGGGTTTGGTAGTGTCCCCAAAAGATGTTAACTTGGGGAACTTACTAGACAGAGACCCCACTCCACTTCCCTCCTCCATCACCCAAGTTCACAGGATCTTCCGATTCTTGTGCAGGGTCTTCCTGAGCTGGGCTGTGACCACGTCCTCTCCCTGGACTCTCAGTAAGCTCCCTGTAGAGCAGGTGGGAGAGGCTACATGTATTCGCAAGGGGCGTTTCATGATCCTGAGAGCATAAATAACTTCACTCCTTTTCTTGAGATCATGGGGAATTTGGGGAGCTTTTTCAGAGAAGTAACTTGATCATTTCTTTTGCCTTTGACTGAAGGAAGGGAATTTTTATCAATTCCCAAAGGATTTGTGGTAAGCGCCTCAGCACAATCCTGGCACCCCCTTCCCTTCACTTATCCTAAAGAACTGGATATTCTTCCTAGTGCCACACTCACATCTCCTGAGCCCCCACCCGCCTGACTGTTCCCTCCCATAGCACACTGGGCCCGTTATGCAAATACACTACTAAAATACGCCACCAGAGTTACATAAACATGAACCTGATACTTTTATAATCTTTCAAAGTCTTTGAGAAAATCAAATGAGACAAGGAATCTCAAACTATCAGGGCAATTTAAGGTAGTATTTTTGTCCAATCCATCTCCTGAACAGCTCTCAGAAGCATTCTCTTCCATACACGTTGGTGAGATGGAAAATTGGTAAGGCCATTACCGAGAAGGGTCTGGGGGGTTCTCAGAAAACTAAAACTACATCTAGTGTGTTACCAGGAGCTCCAAAGAGACAAGATCATCCCATTCAAGAGCCGCCTGCTTGCTCGTGTTCACCCCAGCATGCTAACAGCGTCCCTTGATGCGTAGACGCATAAAGAAGGTGCAGGGAATGCACACAGTGGGTCCCATTCAGCTGTGTGAGGAAGGAGACCTGTCTGCCAACTGGGGCAACGTGGGCGGAACTGGAGGACCTCATGTCCAGCATAACAAGCTGGCACAGAAAGCCAGGTACCGCATGTCAGGTTGCTTGTGGAGGCTGAAAGAATGGACCTCCTAGAAGAAGAGAGCAGAAGAGTGGTCACTAGAATCTAAGAAGGGGTGAGGGGGTGGATACTGGGTTCCAAAGTCAGGCGGGGGAGGAGTGATGGTAGCAATCTATATGCACAGTGGGGTAACAACCATCTCCAACAAGCTAATGATATATGTCAAAACAGGAGACTCCTGAGTTTCCCCGCACCCAGAAACATCAATATCCCTGCACGTGGAGAAAAATGGCTAGCTACCCTGATTTGCACATGATACATTGTATATGTGTATCACGATACATTGTACCTAAAATATATATATGTATATATACATAATTATAGTATACCTGGTAAATGTGCAAGTTACACATCAATTTCAACATAAGTACTTTTGAAAGCCTTCTTCATTCTGGATTTGAAAGACATCTGCCTGAGTCCTGGTCTCCTGCCTTTCCTTACCCTCCTGCAACATGCCACAGCCCCTGCCCAACTCCTCCCTCGGAGCCGCTCTCTATTCCTCCAGTTCCATCCTTCTTAAAGGCTTGTCAGTCACAGCACTCCCCTGAAGCCTCCCCCAGGCACCTGAGGCCTCCAGGAAATATCTCAGCAGTGCTGCAGGATGGTCAGGGTCCCCCTGGTCTGGCCAGTGCCCAGGCTTCTTGCTCTGTGGGCATGTGTCCCTCCCCCCATGGTCCTCCTCTCTGTGGCTTCAATTGCCATCAGCTGCAGGTTTGAAAATATTAAGTGAAAAATTCCAGAAATAGTCAGGCTCAGTGGCACATGCCTGTAATCCCAAACTGCTGGGGAGGCTGAGACAGGAGGATCTTGAGTTCAAAGCCAGACTCAACAAAAAGCAACTGCTAAGCAACTCAGTGAGACCCTGTTTCTAAATAAAGTACAAAATAGGGCAGGGAATGTGGTTCAGTGGCTAAGTGCACCTGAGTTCAATCCCAGGTATCCCCACAAATTAAAAAAAATCCAGAAATAAACAATGCATAATTTTAAATAGCTTCCATTACAGTATAGTGTTATAAGTGTTCTATTTTTACTAGTTATCACTCCCACTTCCTTACTGTGTCTAGTTTATAAAGTAAACTTGACCTTGGGCACACAGGCAGCAGAAACAACCGCATACCTAGGTTTGGTGCTATCCAAGGTTGCAGGACTCAATGGGAGGGACAGACAAGGGAGGGGCATGGGACTCAACACACTCCTTGCAGCGGTTTCCTGAACATCCCCACTTCCTGGGCTTGTGCCTCCTGGGGCTCCCTTCTTCCCCTCCCTCGGAGTCTGGGGTCCTCCTACGCTATCTGCAAACCTGCCAGGAAGCCCGCCAAGCTCCGCTCAGTTCTCACTCTCTGTCACACACAGATGCACCCACTTGGAAGGCAACCTGGAAATGTCCATCAAACCCCTTGCATGCGTACCTTGACCCGGCAACCTTCCTAGGAGTTGCTCTCAGTGCAGTCCATAGTCTTCACAGAAGAGCTCAGAGGAGTTTTATAAAGATATTCACTGGAGCAGTGTTTGTTACAGCAGCAAAAAATGAAAAGACTTTCCATCTGTAGGGGTCTAACTGTGTACAGTTAATTATATAGACATGCCTTGGTATCCTTGGGGGATTCATTCCAGGATCTCGGGGATATCAAAATTCAAAACTCTTTATATAAAATGCTACGCTATTGCTGGGCGAGGTGGTGCAGGCCTGTAATCTCAGTGGCTCAGGAGGCTGAGGCAGGAGGATCGTGAGTTCAAACCCAGCCTCAGCAAGGGCAAAGTGTGAAGCAACTCAGTGAGACTCTGTCTCTAAATAAAATATAAAACAGGGCTGGGGATGTGGCTCAGTGGCCAAGTGCCCCTGAGTTCAATCCCTGGTCCCCCTCATCCCACAAAAAAATGGTGCACTATTTGTGTAGCATCTCTACACATCCTCCTGCATGCTTTAAATCCTTTCTGAATTGCTTGTAATATAAGGTCGAGTCACCTTTGTTAATAAGATAAGCAAAATATTGTACTGTTTAGGGAATAATGACAAGTAAAAACATTTGTACATGTTCAGTGCAGAGACAATTTTTCCAGATATTTTAATCCATGGATTGGAGGACCAACCAACTATAGTAATAACAATGAAGGGGACCGATGCACACAATGTGAAGGGACCCCAAGCCACTTGACTTCACGGAACCCTGCAGGGAGCGATGTGCCCTCACCTTGCCTCTGTGGGGCTGTGCACTTCTGAGATGGAAATATGGGTTTGGAGGAGGAGCTTTCCCTCTACAGTGTTTTGGAATGGTTTCAGTTTTCCATTTGTATATTTTACTGATTTAGAAATAATGCAGATATGTGTTTTGATGAACCCTGTCAAGGACTGTGCCTCTGTGAAGTGTTCTTTAGTGCCTGCATCTAGCATATCACCTCCTCCAGCACACCCTTCGTGTCCACTTACAGCTGAGCATGCTACCCAGGAGGCAAGGATCCAGCTCTTCACATCCAGGCCAGGGGTAGGTGTGTGTCTGAGCCACCCCAAGTGCTCAGCACCCTGCCCAGGTCCAGAGTGGGCTCAGTGCATCTCATTTCAATGAATGAGGCTCATTCCCTCACCCTTGAGCTCTTGTGGGGTGCAGAAGGAAAGTACTGGAAGCACATCCCCTTTTTTCAAGTGACTTGCAGACATGGAGGAAAGAAAGGTGGGCATCTCTGGAGCATTGGAAACATTGCCAGGAGGAATAGCCCATCAAGATCCTTGGTGTGGGCATCAGTCAATGACACAGGTCAAAAAAAGTAAGAGAGATCACCACAGCAGGGTGGTGATCCTCAGCAGATAAGATGAGCCGTTTTTTAGAGGGTCATGGGCGTGGGGCTCCTGGATACCTCTCCAGCTCCGCAGTTCAAACTGAAATCAACAATCATGCACCAGACAGGGCTTTGTGGCTAAGGCAGGCTGGGCTCAGCGTCCATGGCCAGCTGGGGAGGTGCACTCCTTGCGTTTTCAACTTAGGGTGTCTCCACTCACATGATGGTGCATTGGGAGGGGGCCCCATCGTATGTCACCAAGCTTCTGCAAACCTGGCTCAGGGATGCAAAGCCCTCTGTCTTTGGCTCCTCCCCTTGCTGCAGTTTCAACATCTGGCCTCTCTCTATTTCCCTGAACTCAGCCATGCCAAACGACAGTCAGCACTCTGTACCCAGGGGTCCACATCTGCAGTTGACCAATTGTGCATTGAAAATATTCAGGAAAAGATTGCACTTGTACTAAACATGTAGGACTGTCTTGTCATCATCCCCTGAATGACACCATATAGCAGCTATTTACATCGGCTTAGGTACCGTAAGTAATCTGGAGATGGTTTAAAGTACACAGGAGAGTGTGCATAAATTATATGCAAATATCATGACATTTTATTTTTATTTTTTTTAGATTCAAGAAATTTTGTTAACAGCTACTACAAACAGAAAGATAGCTCAATTAGATTACTGAGTACAAAATCAACATACAAAAATCAGTAGTTTACATATATTCAAACAATCTTTTGGAAGATTTAATGGAAGAAAAGATTTCATATATAACAGTAACAAAAAATATATTAATATTTTTGTCAGTAAAAATTTGAGACCTATTAAAAATAAAAATTGAAATACCACCGAAGCCAAAAAATAGCCTTTCTACAAATAGGACCGTATTATTGTGCAAATTAATTTGTAAATGTTTTCCTAATTTCTCTTTCAGAGGATTCATCACTTATGAATAGAAATGCATTAGATTTATGTGTGTTTATTTTATATCCTGCTACTTTGTTGAATTCATTTATTAATTCTAGAAGTTTTCTGGTGGGGTTTTTTGGATTCTCTAAACATAGAATTATGTCATCGGCAAATATCGACAGCTTGAGTTCTTTTCCTATTCATATACTTTTAATTTCTTTGGTCTGTCTAATTGCTCTGACTAGTGTTTCAAGGACGAAGTTGTGGAGAAGTGGTGAAAGAGGACATCCCTGTCATGTTCCAGTTTTCAGGGGGAATGCTTTCAGTTTTTCTCCATTTAGAATGATGTTGGCTGTGGGCTTAGCATAGATAGCCTTTACAATTTGTAAATGTAACAAAATCTCGATGAAAACTTAACAGTTTTAAGCTATATCACCTGATGCTAAATTTAGTGAAAAAACATAGAAATGGGACCAGCACTAAAACATTTTTAAAAACCTAAATAATTCAAGAGTATCATACTGGTCTATTAGCAAAACAGAATGCCCAGATGTAAGATACATATAGAAACTGAATGTATAAAGAGGACATCATCTCAAATCACTGGAAAAAAGTAGTCGTCGATAAATGTTATAGGGATAAGTAAAGTAATATCCCTGCCTTACCTAATATACCATGATAAATTCCTTATGTACCAAAGATATTTTTTAAATAACACAACCATTAAATAATAAGAAGAAAACTTGAAAATTATTTCTTTACAAATCTGGAGTTAGCAACAACCATCTAACCTCTCATGACTCAAAATTCCCAAGTCATAAATTACTTCACTGGTGCTTTTTGTTACATATAAATCAATTTTTTATGGAAAGAAGCATCATAAACAAACTTTTTTTAAAAAGACAACTAAGGGAGATATTTACAGCTCACATCACAAAGAGCTATCCTTCCTAACATGTAAATTGACAAAAACATAACCCTTTCAAAACATAGAAAAAGGAAACAAAATTTGCTGTTAATAAACAAGATAGTTAACTTCACTCATTAAAAAAGAGAAATGTAAATTAAAACTGCAGATGAAAGACTGTTTTCTCTCTCTCCATTGGCAAAAATCCAAAGTTGCTAACATACTCTATTGATAGGACTCTGGAGGGGAAAGCATTTTTTCATGCAATATGACAGTGATGTGTTAAAGTTACCCAAAATTATTGTGTTGTGGTCTATTTGATTCCTGGAATTGAGAAGGATTTGTTTGATGTACATGGATGCACTACTGTTTGGAGTATAAATATTTATGATTGTTATGTCTTCCTGATTTATGGTTTCCTTAAGCAGTATGAAATGTCCTTCTTTATCCCTTCTGACTAACTTTGGCTTGACGTCCACTTTATCTGATATGAAGATGGAAACCCCTGCTTTTTTACTGAGAGGTAGGTTTTTCCCCATCTTTTCACCTTTATTCTGTGGATGTCTTTTTCTACGAGATGTGTCTCCTGAAGGCAGCGTATTATTGGTCTTGCTTTTTAATCCAACATGCCAGCCTATGTCTTTTGATTGATGAGTTTAGGCCATTAACATTCAGGGTTATTATGGAGATATGATTTGCATTCCCAGTCATTTTGGCTTATTTTTGGTTTTTAACTTGACTTGGTTTCTCCTTTGATTGGCTTTTCCTTTAGGGTGATTCCTCCCTTTGCTGACCTACATTGTTGTTTTTCACTTCCTCCTCATGGAATATTTTGCTGAGATTGTTCTGCAGTGCAGGCTTTCTATTTGTAAATTCTTTTAACTTTAATTTATCATGGAAGGATTTTATTTCATCTTCAAATCTGAAGGTTAGTTTTGCTGGGTATAAGATTCTTGGTTGGCAACCATGTTCTTTCAGAGCTTGAAATATGTTGTTCCAGGCCCTTCTAGCTTTTAGGGTCTGTGCTAAGAAATCTGCTGATATATGTATTGATTTCCCCCTATATGTAATCTGATGCTTTTCTCTCACAACCTTTAAAATTCTATCTTTATTTTGGATGTTAGGCATTTTCATTACAATGTGCCTTGCTGTGGATCTGGTGTAATTTGGGGCATTTGGCGTTCTGTAAGCCTCTTGTAGTTGATTTTCCATTTCATTCTTCAGGTTTGGGAAGTTTTGTGATATTATTTCATTGAATAGGTTGTTCATTTCTTTGGTTTATATCTCTGTGCCTTCCTCAATCCCAATAATTTTTAAATTTGATCTTCTCATAATATCCCATAGTTCTTGGAGGTCCATTCATGATGTCTTACCATCTTCTCTGTTTGGGCAACTTTATTTTTAAGATTACTTATTTTACCTTCATTGTCTGAGGTTCTGTCTTCCAAGTGGTCTAGTCTGTTGGTGATGATTTCCATTGAGTTTTTTATTTTGTTTATTGTTTCCTTCATATCAAGGATTTCTGTTTGTTTTTCATTCAGACTCTCTATCTCTTTTTTGAAATGATCTTTTGCCTCCTGCAGTAGCTCGTTTAACTGTTTATTGGAGTGATTGCTCATTGCCTGCATTTGCTCTCTTATCTCATCCTTTGCTTTGCAAATCATTTTAATTAAGTATGTTCTGAACTCCTTTTCTGACATTTCTTCTACCATGCTGTCCTGGATTCTATTAATGCAGCATCTTGGATGTCTGGGTCACTTTCTTCCCTTGTTTTTTCATGTTGTTCATGTATCTTCCCCTCTAGCAATGCAGATTTGTGGTATTGCAGTTTCCCCCCTACAGGCTTATAGTGACCCTGTATTTTTCCAAAACCTCTTTTTGAAGGGGGAGATCAATATTAGCAACACCCAAAACAGAAAATATGCAGCCCTAAACCAAATAGCCCCTATGAAGATGTTAACAATATTGGCATAATAACAGAGAGAATGAGTTCAATTATTATCTACAGTATAACCAATAGATTTGCAAAGAGGTCTGCAGTTTCTAATGGTGGACGAAGAGGATGGGGAGGGGTGTAGGATATAACTGTTAATGGGATAAAAAAAGAGTATAAAGAAGTAATAGATCATAGGAAGAGTGAAAGTGGAATCAGAAGTTGGTTGTTAGCATGAGAAAAGGGAGAAAGAGACTCTGAGATAACAGGTAAACAAAAGGAAAATAGAGCAAGAAAAATTAATAAATAAAAACTTAAAAAACTTCAAAAAGGGGAAAAATAACTACACTATAACAGACATAAACTATTGAAACCTCCCAGTCTTCAGTAGGCTGATGCATGAGAGGTACCTGACAATGAGCTTCCAGTCTCCAGCAGGCATCTCAGGATGGGATTGGCCCACCTAATGACAGTTTCCACTTTGAGGATAATTCAAGATGGCTGCACTGGCTTCCAAACATGTTGGCAAATGGGAACTGCAGCATGGGGTGTGGCCATTGAGTCAATGTGGGGTGCGGTCGGTCAGGCCAGGGGTCCTGGAGGTGGGGTGCAGTCAGGCTGGGGGTCTTGCAGATCCTGGCTGTTGTCCCAGAAATGGTGGCAGCCACATGTAACCAAATCTGTGGGTACTGTGACAGTGGACTTCCAGGCAACGGTAGGCAGCTGGAGACCTGCTGGTGGTCTGCAGGCAGTATGAAAGCTACCAGCAGATGATCGGCAGGTGGACCTCAGGTGGTAGGTGATAGGTAGGTGAACGGTAGGCGATGGGCAGGCAAACAGGCAAATGGCAGATGACAGGCAGCAGTCAGTGAGCAATCTGCACTCAAAAAGTAGTTGATAAGCTGGAGACTGTGGGCGGTCGAGGTGGACAAATGGGGCAAACATCAGGGGATCGGTGAGCAGCAAAGACTGCCTCACAGAGAAACAGATTTTCCTCTGCTTGAAACCCAAGTTACGGAGCAACAAGGAATGCAGCCTCCCTCCAGTCCCCCATCTTGGATCTCCTCCTCATGACATTTTATATAAGGGTCTGAGCGTCCCTAGATATTCACGTCTGTGAGTTCCTGGAACCAGTCCCCCATGGCTACCAAGGGACAACTGGACTAAGAAGTTGCATGCTGCAACCCCAATAAAATGCCATCATCTTCCTCCCTTAAGAGACAAAGAAACTACTTAGCAATTATAAGCTCAGGCTGAGGGTCAGAGATGGCAGGTGACAATACTGGACAAGGGAGGCCACATCTCTTCTCCACTGACCCCAACACGAGGGCCACAGGAGGGCAAGACTGGGGTGTTGGCGTGTGCCTTGGGACCCTCTCCCTGGCTGCCCCATTGGACAGATGGAAGCACCCAGCTCCAGGACAGCGGCACTGCACAGAGCCAGTGTCTGTCTGTCCTGGGTCTTGGCACACCACGCAGCCTCTCCAGCAGTCCATGGGGACCAGGACCACCTGTGACTCCCCGTCACACACAGGGTGGAGTCAGACCTCAGAACTGCAGAGACACAACTCCCTGTCCCTCTGTTGAGCATGTTATGTCTCCCAGTCCAGAGAGAAGCAAGATGACCTGGCTGTGTGCTCCAACAAAGACCCACCCCAGGAAGACGAGTCTCTGTGCCAGCAGGAGCTTGTGCGTGAAGATGAATGACAAGACTCACTGTGTCCCAGATCTACAACTATGACATCATAAACTGCTCCAGCCCGTCTGATTCCATCTTGCAGAACCAACTTTAGAGTCATCCAGCCCAGGCCCCATGCGGGAACTACCTTTCCCTGTCCTCCCCCTTCAAGGCATTACTAAAACTCTTCTTGATTAGCTTTGCTTGATAAGCCTGCCTTTTTGTCGTGTTTGTTTAGAGGTTTTGCACTTTGTTTTGTTCTTTAGAGGAAGCTGATCATTGGCATTTCCTTCCTATAAAATGTCGTATGTCCTCTGCCTGGGCTTCTCTGGCTGCCTCCTCTCCTCTTTGCTCTCTGAGCTCCAGGGACACAGGCCTTTGGTCAGTTCTTGGATTGTGTCATGCTTCCCATGACCATGGTGGGAGACATCTGCACATGTGCTTGCTTTGGTCTGCAATGCTCTTCCCAACCATTTCTACCTGCTTAACTTTTGCTCTTCTTTCAAAACTCTTCCCCTATCAGTTCCCCTGCACAGCCGTCCTTCCCTGTGCCCATGACTAATCCAAATCTCCCTGCAATTTGCTCTTTATAGAGATTTATTTCTGCTTCATAGCACTTACCTGAGCTTAGTTTCTCTTTAGTTTTGGGTTAGAGTTAACCCTCCATATCTCTGGCTTTTGCATTCAGGGATTCAAACAGAAAACTTCTTTAAAAAAATGCCTTCTGTACTGAACATAAGTAGACTTTGTTGTCATTATTCCCTGAATTCTACAATGGCTACTTACATAGCATTTGCATTGTATTAAGCATTATAAGTAATCTGGAGGGGATTTAAAGTATACAGGGTTATACACAAATAATGTGCCATTTGATAAAAAGGACGTGACATCTTCATCTCACAGTATGCCTGGAGGTTCTGGACCCAATCCTCTGCAGATGCAGAAGAAAAAGTGTACTCGATGACTCTGTCTACCTCTCTAGGAGGTGACCTCCCTGTGGACAGGCACCACGTCTGTTTTATCATCTAGTCCCGTGCATGCTGAAACATTATAGATGCCCAACGTAGAGTCCATGGATAAGTAAGTGGGTGGGTGAATGACAGCTGCGATTGTGTGTCTGTGTCCGTGCCTGTAAGTGTCACTTGCTCATGGGGCAGGAAGGGAACCTGGGGGCTGCAGGAATGGAGCCACACTGGCAGCAGGGAGGAGGCAGGGAAGAGAGGACCCTCATCCTCTAGGTTTGGCTCTGGAACTTAATCACATAGAGACAAACCCAGTCTAACTCAATCCCTCAGGCCAGCCACCTAATGAGAACTGAGGGCTCCAGGGAGCATCATGGTTGCCTTTAACTTCATGCTGGGGTGGAAAACCATCATAGGGAACAAGAGTGAGAGATAAGGGTTGATATTCCATTCAATTCAGCAAATGCTCACGAGCCTCTTGGTATCACACCTTTGGGACTGAGCAATGTCTGCCTTGGCACAGACTTTTTTAGATTTTAAGAAAACTCACCTACTGAATTCCCTGATAGGGCCTGAGAGCGTCTTCCCGGAGCATGCCCCATCCCTACTTTCAAGAGATGGATAGACAGGGAAGGGTCTTTTGTTGAAGCACCTGGGTTTACCAAGACACCTGCTATCTCTTCTTCTAGGCTGAAGATCTATCTCGTGTTCTGCATTTCTACCTGGGAGTGTTTCCACCATAATTTTTTAACATATCATAAAAAACAAAGGAAGTAATTCCCTTTTTTGTTGTTTACAGCTTTATTAAGGAATCAGTGACAGCTAAGAAACTACACACAGGCTGAAAATACAAAATGATGAGTTTTGATGTACACACACTATGAAACATTCAATACCAAACCACGAACATGCCCACCACCCAAAAACCTTCCTCACGGACCTTTGTGATCCAGCCCTCCCCTGCCAACAAATCCACACACTGTCACTCATCTGCTGAGTGCAACTGCAGTCATTTTTATTTTTTTAATGTCACGCTCTCCTGGGTAGATCTTCTCCACACCTCTTCTACAGTTGCAAATACTGAATGGAACACAGAAAAGGGTATTGCGATTTTGGGGCAGTGAAGAGATCACTTACTGGCTCGGGTTGAAATCTTTTAGTGTTGGGCTGGTGTGGAGAGCCCGACAAAGTACTACCTTGGTTTCTGCCATCAAATGACCCCTATGAAGTTGGGGAGTCAAGGGTTAATAAGCTCTCCCTTGTCCAGCCAAGGTTCCCAAGGTTACTTAGGAAATTCCAGGTTTGACTCATTTTTGCGTCCTGGATCCATTTGAAGGAATGGAAACAGATGCTGTATCTGGGAGAATAAAGATAAGGCAGAGTAGATCCTTCTAGATTGTACCTTTTTAATATAATAATAATGATCTTCACATTTCACTTTAAAAACTCACCAAGAATGCAAGGAGGGAGGCTGGTCCTAGACTCCCTGGCAACCTGCAGCCGAGCAATTTGCAGGCAATTTACGGCTATGTATTTGCATGATGTTCACATGGAAAATAAGGTGTTGACTGTTGACATAGCTTCTTGGCAAAAGTGCTTGAACAACTCATTCCTGTCCAAGTGGTTCCCAGGAGCCTGGACCCCACGATGAGTCACAACCTGCCAAATGCCAATCAGATTTGTAACTCAGCTCCTTCCAAGCTTAGCTTTTAAAATGTGCACACTTCACATACCCGTATCAGTTTCTCAGTGCTGCCCTGCAGTGCAACATCCCTCTGTGCTTCAGAGGAACAAGCAAACCACCAAAAGATCAGAGTCCCAGTTGGACAAGTCGTTTTCCAACGTGGCACCAGTTAGGACAGCAATAGCCCAGCCAGGACTGTAATCAAGGTGGGATTCACCCAGGGCCAGGCAGGATGCTGGACCCCCTCACTTGCACTGTCTGTTTGCCACCTGATGATCCCAGACGATGAAAACTCCTGAACCTTTTTTGGCAGAAGAGAAAGTCGTGGTGCTGGGAGGCTAAGTGACTTGCTGGCAGTTACTCTATTTTGAGTGGAGGAGGCAGATTTGAAGCTGGTCCATGTGCTGAGAGGATAACCTCTGTCACTCGTACGCAGTAGACCCTGCTACTGTCCCACCCAGATGCCCTTGCAGGATGCCAGCACCCTTTCTCTGAAGATGGCCCTGGGTTCAGAATTGCTCTGGATGAACCAGAGCCACCTCAGGTGCTCACCACCCCTCCCCCGTTGACCCTGCTCCACCCATGACCAGGACCAGGACCAGGACCCACAAGCAGCCTAGCAGCCCAGTCCCTTCCCTTTGGGCAATTCACACTGCAGAGGTTTTCAGGAACCAGTGTCTGGACTCCTCTGGACACCACGTCAACACCCTCCTTCCCTGACTTTCCTGGTTTCCTCTGCTCCCTCCCAGGTTTCCTGCAAGGATAGGTTCCCAATAATGGCCTTGTCCAAGAATCTCCAATCAGCTTTCACTCCCAAGAGCTGAACCAAGACAAAGTGACCCAGGGAGTTCTCTCCATGCCAGGTTGGGGCTCAGGAGCTCCAGGCAGCCACAGGGCTGGTTCTCAGTGCAGGCGGGAAGAGCCGTGGCTGAGCTGGAGACAGCACGGGGTTCAAACCTCCACTCTCAGGTACAGAGGGTCAACCCTCACAGCACCATGCTCCACGTGACAGGCAATGCAAGAGAGGCACTCCGCTCAGGTCTGGTTGCGTGCAGTGCACCCGTGCATGCCAGACGAATTCAGGGGCTCTGGCAGAGGAAAGATGGTTTCCTCCCTCTCCTCTTTACCTCCAGCCTGAGCACTGAGCAGAATCAACAAAATCACCCCCAACAGGGACAGAGAACATGATAGGTACCAGTTTCCTTTGTGCTGATAGGTTAAAACCAAATGACCCAGAACCTATCACAATGCAGACATGTGCCCGAGGAGGCGGCAGGTTTCTCTCTCTTTTTGATATCAGGGATTGAACACAGTGGTGCTTAACCTCTGAGCCATATTCTCAGTCCCTCTTTCAAGGGACATTCTAAGTCCCTTTTTAAAAAAAAAATTGTTTTGAGACAGTGTCTCATTAAGTTGCAGGGGTTGGTTTTGAACTCGTGATCCTCCTGCCTCAGCCTCCCAAATTGCTGGGCAAGGAGGTGCTATGTTTCTGAGGTTGAACTGAAGGCTCCCTGGAGTTGGGTGTGGAGTCACACGGGGTATGTGTCTTCCAGGTGGCATGAGGTCAGAGCCTGTCATGAATGCTCACCCAACGAGCCCAGCTTCACCATCTCTGCTGATCCCAGCCTCTCTGGGATCTGTCCCTTCTCCATCTTCAGCTTAGCCTGCAAATGCATCCAAGATCCACTCAACTCCATGCCCCTGTCACAGCTTAAGCCTCGTTCACCTCATCCCCCAGGTACTCAGGTAGCCAGCACGGTGGAGCGTCTGCCCCATGCCAATCCCTGGTCTGGAGTCTGCGATGTGGAGCCAGCACTTGGGAGTCCATGGTGGGACGGGGAGGCCATGCCGTGATGGAGCTCCGTGGAGTCTTGCTCTCTACCTTTGTCCCTCTGCTCTCTGCTCCTCTCCTTAGCTGTCCCTTGGAAGGCCCACTCCCACACTCACCTGTTCGTCAGCTCTCTGGCTGGGGCAGAACACCTGAGATGATCCACTTAAAGGAGGACAGGTGTGTTTCGGCTCATGGTTCCTGGTCAGCTGACTATTGCTTTGGGGCCTGAGATGAGGCCAAGCATCGTGGTGGAGGCTGTGGTGGAACAAGCTCCACCTTGCTCTGCGGTGCAGAAGCAGGAAGCCATGGCAGCAAGGGCACTGAGAGGCGGGAAGGAGCCAGTCCAGCCATCCCCTAAGGGCTCGGCCCCATGGCCTAACTGCCTCCCTGTAAGCCCTGCCCCCTGAAGTCTCCAGTGGCACTCCAGGCTGGCTACCAAACCTCAACACAGCCTTGGGGACATTTAGGAGTCAAGTCATAGCACCCTTCACCTCCCTGCTCACATTGCTGCTTCCTCCTGAGCCTCCTCGGGCCCTTCTGCACTTTGCTGGGCCATGTACTCCTGCCTCTGTGCTTCTGGCCATGGGGCTGAGAGCGCAGCCCTCACGTGCTTACAGATGACCAGCTCCTAGAGGCCAGAGATCCTGTCATGCACACACATCCTCATCGCTTCCTCCGCCTTTGATGGTACTGGATCGGTGCCGAGGACTGGGCCAGGGGGGCCCATCGCAGACAGGCACCCTGTCCCGTCCCAGGCCCTTGCACTCCAGAGGGGAGGAAAGGCAGGGCACTTGGGGTCCCATTCTGCAGCAGAGGGAGAAGAACTCTCCTTGACGATAGTGAGTGGGGAGAAAGGCCAGCGTCCTTTCTCTCAGGCTAGGGATTGGGGACCACAGCTATGTCACTGCAGGATGAAATGAATGCAATGGAAATAGGACGATCCTCTGGCCAAACCCACTGCAGCCCAGAAGTGCAACATGCTTCATTTGGGCTGACTGCGTCTCGACAGGCCTGGGAGTTCACCCGCACCTGTGGCAGGCCCAAGACCCATGCTGCCCATTGCCCAGCTGCTGTCCACACGGCGTGGACTCCAGACAGTGTGGGCACCTCAGGAGCTCCACTCATTTCTCCCTCAACACGTGAGCTCTCTTTCCTGTCTCAGCAGAAGCCAAAACTGAAAGTTTCAGTGTGATCTCTGCTACTTCACTAACTAATTGTTTGAAGCAGCTGGACAGATAAAAATAATCTGCAGGTAATTACCCGCAGCTTCTAGCACTGATGCAGCCCCGAATCAAGCCCTCCCTGGGGACTTCTCTGCAGTTGTGCTTCTTGCCTGAACAAACAGGACAAGAAAAAGACATGAGCAACAACCAAACAACCATGTCCTCAGCTGGACGTCCCTCCCCACCTCCTGTAGACTCCATGCTGCGGGACCTGGGGAGGTGGGGTCTAGGCGGCCAGGGTAAACTTCAGAGCCGCTAAAGCCAGGGGAAGTCCCTGTGCCCTGCTAAGGGTCATTTCAGTGAAGAGGAGCTGGCAGGATGCAACCCGATAGCTCTCTGGTCAGAGGGCAGCAGGACAGCGTTCATTTGAATAGGCCTTCTGGAAGGCCAGCACGCTCGGACCTATTGGGTTTCATGCAAAGCACAGATAAACTTCCTGGGACAATTAATAGAGGAAATTGGAAAGGAAGGAACAATCTATCAATTATCAATAGGCAGTCCCAAGGAACTTGGCAAATTAACTAGTTGAAATAGGATGAAAAGAAACCGTGGGGTTTTGAGCAATCCTTCCACCACGGAGCAGACCTGGGAGCCGCAGCGCGGGCCGGAGCCATGCGGTCGAGGAGAAAGGGAGCAGGAAGAGGAGGGAGGCCAGCGTCCTGGCGGCAATCCAGGCAAGATGGCCTTCCTCTGAGGCACAGGAGCAGGATGCCAGGGCCCTG
Source organism: Glaucomys volans (assembly GCA_020662805.1). NCBI lineage: Eukaryota > Metazoa > Chordata > Mammalia > Rodentia > Sciuridae > Glaucomys > Glaucomys volans. Next base: position 122,119 of record JAJEJO010001813.1, on the reverse strand, counting down.
GTCCCCCTGGGGTCTGCAGGTGGGTTTTGTGTAGCACCGCATGGCACCGGGAAGTGAACCAAGCCATTCTGGTCTCTATCTCAGGCTGATGCACCTGCCTCACCTCCTGGCCATGGTGCGGGACGGCCTGCCAGAACCGGGTGTGCGGGGCACACAGCCTCTGCAGGCTGCCAGGCGGGTCTGAAGGGCAGACTTCCCTTCCCCCTGTCTGGAATAACCATGCATGCATACTGGCATGTCACCACATACCACACATGTGATGGTGGCCCTACGATCATAACGCCGCTGAAGAAGTCCCATCGCCCAGTGACGCTGCAGCTGCCTGAGGTCTTAGCGCCACGCTGGCCTGGTGGGTCTGTGGTGATGCTGGTGCAAACAGCCATCGCGACTCCAGGTGCATGAACGAGAGCAGTAGGCACGGGGCTGAGCTGCTGACGGTCACAGGTGAGCAAGGTCCCTGCTGACCCTGCTATTCGCCATTATGTTAAGGCATGCCCTATTTTTAACCAAAGAACATTTCATGTAGGACAGAACTCACGCCACACTGCTGCCCTCCAGGACGCTTGTGTGGGAGGCTGTGCACAGAGGCTGGGTGGTTCATTGGTAGGCGCTTGCCAAGCAGCCCTGGGTCCCATCCCACCCACACAAGAGCCCACGTGGAGTGAGGACCTGGCCGTCGAGGTTTCTTCTTTTATTTAATTCTTTCGGGAGGAACCCAGGGCTTCATGTGTGCCGAGCAAGTGCTCCACCACTGGTCACCGTTGCCCCATCTGGGTTCCTGTATGTCACTCTGGTGTCCACACACGGGAAATGGCCCAGCGTTGCATTGCTCTGAGTCCCTTGCCGAGGGACCACCTGCATTTACTGCTTCTGTGGCGGCCACGTACCAGGCATAGCACTGGCTCCATACAGCAGCCACCAAAGTCCTTTTGTTTTTTTGTGGTGCTGGGGATTGAACCCAGGGCCTTGTGCTTGCAAGGCAGGTGCTCTACCAACTGAGCTATATCCCCAGCCCTCAAAGTCCTTTTGAAACAGGTTTACTTAAGTTGCATGAAGTGACAGGAAAATACAGCGCCTAGTCGCAGGGTGCCTCCCAGGGCACAGAACTCTGGAAAGGCTGTGGACCCACTGGGTTTATCACCACTGCGTTAAGAGGACGTCACTGCTTCAGAACCAGGCAGGGACACTGCACAGAATTGAGTGCACCATCTCCTTTAGTTCGTCTATTTCCTTGATGACATAGGAATACTTCCGAGTTTCCTTTTACAAATGAAGACACTGGGGCACAGAAAAGCCAAGTCGCGTGGCCAGGAATGTCTGATGCAGAACTGCAGAGCCTGGATGGATCCCTGGACCTGAGTGGCTGCCTTCAGAGTGACCAGGCTGTGTTGCCACTCCCACAGATTTAAATGCAATAATGCAGAGGAAGCTCTTGGCATATAACACGTGCCTGGAAAACTCTCCCTTCCCTCTGAAAGAGATGCATAGGGCCTGTGAGACATTCAAGTTCGGGTGTCTCAGCTTCTGCGTGGCGGAGGAGCTGGAGAGGGTGAGTGTCTCCCAAGGTCCTGGGGCAGGTTCAGCAGAATTGGCACTTTGAGTTCTCCAGGTGTCTGAATCCAGCTGACAGTTCCTTCCCCTCCCTCCCTCCAGGGCAGGCACTCACAAGCCCCTCAGGGAGGAGACCCTCCTGGGCAGAGCCCAGTCCCCTCTCACGTACATCCTCGTTCACCAGCTGCTTCTCTTTCTGGCCTCCACTGCATCGGGGCTGCTCTCAGGTCCCCAGCCTGGGTGCATGTCCCTCAGGGCAGGGCCAGCTTGGAGTTTGTGCCAGCTTCAGTGTGTGAGCTTTATCTTCCTACGCGCCACCCTGTGTTCTGGAAATGTCCCATCCATACTGAGAAGAGCATCTGCATCAGTCAGCTTCCGTCACTGCGACAAAATACCCGAGACAAAATACCCGAGACAATCAACTTAAAAGGAGGGAAGGTTTATTTTGGCTCATGGTTTTACAGGTTTCAATCTACAGTTGGTTGGTCTGCCGCTTTGGAGCCTGTGGCAACATGACATCACTGCTTCCCTCGTGGGCAGGGAAATACAGAGAGCAAGGAGGGGTTGGGGTCCCAACGTCTGCTTCATGCACCCCCCCCAGGCCTAGTTCTCTCCCATTAGGTCCCATCTCCTGAATGACCCATCTGAGCTTCAGCACCCGGGACACTTAGCAGCATCTATGACCCAAACGGGGAGCCAGAAAGTGGCAGAGTGGAGTCAAGGGTACCATCCTACCTTAGGAGGGCTTCTGGGAAGTCTCACCCAGTCAAGCCCCTCCACATGGTGCAGCCCGGCAGTAGGGCCCTCTTAACCACCAGGGAGGCAGGAAGAGCCACTGCTGGGCTGGACTCACCGCCTGACCACAGAGAGCTGGAATCCCTGTAGTAAGAAAGGAGGGAAAGGGGTATCTCTGGGCAGCGCGGGGTGACTGCCTCCCCTCTAGTTTTGGCCTGGACTTGAACCAGCGATGTGCTAATAAACACTTCACTGGGTCCTGGTGGTGGAGGCAGGAGGGCGCTGGTGCCTGGCGGTGGCTGGTTTCTGCAGTGGGAATCTGGCCATGTGCTGTGTGACCACATTAGGTCATGAGGGGCCACGTAGGGGAGGACAGTGGGCCGTGAGTCTGTGGTGCAACTGGAGCATGCTCACGACCTGGAGCCTGTGCTGTGTCCCCATGTTCAGGGATGGCACTGCACAGACGTTCACCTCTGCCATCAGCACAGTGCCAGGCAGCACCGGGCAGCACCAGGCAGCACCGGGCAGCGGGGTGTGGAGTGGGCCCAGGCCCGGATCGCACCCACAGTTTGCACGCCACAGAAAGTGACCCAGCAACCGCTCCTCAGAATACACCGCCATCGGGTGGCCTGTGACTGCATCCTCACCGTGGACGACTCCAAGCTGCCCACAGGTTTGCAAAGAACTCCAGAAGATTTCACTCCGACCATCCGAGGACTTGGTGCCAGCTGGCTCCAGACAGTCACTGACCGGAACCTGCCTCGCTCCAGGGAGGCACTCTTCACCGTGAGGCTGCACCAAGTGCCCTGGCCCACAGAGGAGGAGCATCAAATGCGTGGCCAGGGACGGGGATCATGTGATCTTGACCTCCGGGACTCCACCGAGGAGCCAGGCAGATGCACCAAGTGGGCGATGTCTCGGCCACTGAGAGCGCCCCTCCAGCCGGCTGTGTGGTGGACAGGCCTGGAGCCCCAGAAGCAGCAGGAGAGGTTTCTTCCCAAAGTCTCCCCAGGCCACAGGTGGACTGTGCAGGAGCCCCCAGGCAGAAGGTCCTGCCCTCTGCAAGCAGTGTCCGAGGTTCCCTGCTTTGGTGACAGTGGCCCTCCACCAGGGAGTCCTGATGCCTGGACTTGGCAGTGCCTGGAGTCACTGTGGGTTGTCACAGCTGACATCTAGTGGGTGGAGCCTGGGTATGCTGCTGAGCATCCTACAGTACCCAGGACGGTCCCCATAGGGACCACGGCCACCAAGGCCAGTGCCAGGCTGAGGAGCCCTTCACCAAGAAACCAACCAGCACACTCTGCTCCGCGAGTCTCGGGAGCCCCAGAAAAGGCTTCTTTTCTTTTTCTTTTTTTCTGTTTCCCCCTTGGTACTGAGGAGGGGGTGGAGAAAGGAAGAGGCTGTTTATTATTCCATCTCGCTCCCACAGCAGGGAAAACGCTGTTTATACAGAACATCAAAGGTGCCTGCCACAGATATCAATTCCATATTGCAAGAGCCTTTGCCAAATCAAATTAGCTTATTTTCCTTGATATTGAGTTTGACAAGCAAGGAGACTGTGAAAACCAGAATTCCAACTGGGCGTGCCCCTGTAATTCAGTCAATTTTTTCGAGCATTGCGATTCCAACAGTAGCCTTATTCTTCAAGTAGGGATTATATTACTGTCTGTATTTATCTTGTCTGGAAATTTGCCTCCTTGTATCCCCAACTCCTTCTAATATTCATATTCTCGAAAGTGGGCGGCAGGGGCTGGTGGATTGGCAGTGGGTGCTGAAGGCGGGCAGCTCGGGCAGTGCCCAGGGACAGAGGGACCTCTGTACCATGTGAACCCACTGTCGAGACGATTGCATGGGGAGCAGTGAGGTGTCAGCGTCTGCGTCAGTCAAGGGGGAAAGAGAGAGGGAGCTGTCCTTCCTGGGGCCAGTCGCTCTTAATGGTTTTGGTTCCTGGTCACTTTGTAAACCTGATGACACTGAGGTCTTGCCCGGGCGCATGCAGGCAGGTGCTCCTTCCTCCTGGAATTCCAGGTGTCTGCTGACTTCCTGGAGCTCCACCAGGGAGCCCTGGTCTGGGACTGGGAGCCGCTGCCGGAGCTCAGAGCATGAGGAGGGAGGAAGCTCTCCCGTCACAGCCAGACTCAGGCATGCGCCCCCTGCCACCCCCTGACGGCTCCCGACACCTACGACCTGAGGACTCGCCTCCTGGAATCAGCTGGCTCTGCTGTAAATGGACATCAGAATCTCCTTCTCCAGGTGGCCCTATCACAGGAGAGGAGGTCACTCTAAGTCAGCAAAATAGGCAGGACCAGGATGCAGACGGAACTGAGGAAACACTCACTCACCTAGCATTTATGAAGCTCCTACTGCATGCAGATGCCAGAGGGCGTGCTGGAATCTAGCTGCACCAGGACAGAACCCCTGCCTGCAGGACCTCACAGGAGAGGCAGGGAGATGGGCAGATGCTGCAGCCCTGGGGACACCCAAGGGGGCACAGTCGGGAGCTGTTGAAGAGCAGGGTTGGTGCCCAGGATTGCCTCTGGGGTGGGAGGCTGGGCTGAGGGAGTCTGCGGCTGCTCACAGGTCTCTGAGCTCAGGGCCAGCCATGTCCACTACCAGCCAGGTCAAACGGCTTCTAGATCTGGTGACAGGCTCACAGCATCCTCCAGGGGCCAACTTTCAAAGGCATGAAGGTTTTGACATCACTGGATAATTTTTCCACCTGGTGGCACCCGCCAGGAGTTGCACTCTGCTTTTCCATTGGATTCTTACCAACAGAGGCGCCTGGAGGTCCACAGGGAAGGGCTACCTTCTTGTCCTGGCTCTACTCTCTGCCCTGAGAGCAGGCCTGGCACCCAGGAATGCTCACTCAGCATGGGCCGGACAGACTGCTGGTGGGACGAACAGACTGACACTTGCCGCGGGAAGAGCACGGCCCCGAGAGGCCGCGGCAGGCAGGTGGCAGCAGGCTCAAGGAACTGCGGGTCTGCGTGGCCGGAGTGCAGAGGATGCAGGGGCGGGAGGACTGCAGGGGATGACCAGTGGGATCACCCGGGGCCTTGGGGGCACGCCAACACTCCGCTGTTGTCCCAAGAGCAGTGGGAAGTCACTGAATGCTCCAAACACCTTGGACGGTGTCTTTCCTGGCTCCGTCCTTCTGTCTGAACGTGGACGGCATGAGGAGCAGACTCCACACTCCCGCAGGCCCTTCCCACACTCGCCTCCTCCCCCTCCTAGAAATAGCATCCTGAATTTCCAGCGGCAACTCACCCTCCTTCTTCTTGATCCCAAGGCCCAGGAGGCATTGGTGCCAACCCAGCTCCTGCAGGGGACCCTGTTACCCCAAGTCCATGGATGCATCTCCATTTCACCCGTGGAGTTGGTATGACAATGGTCAAAAGGGCAAAGGGCACAAGTGGAGAGATTAGCTGGGGCTTCCAGACTCTGAAACTCTATCATCCATGAGAACCTCTCCCTTTTCCCCTGGATGGTGTGGCCTAAAAGTCTCCCCACAGCAGGAATTGCAGCAGGAGAAAGCTTGTACTTTCTGAGGGCCATTTGAGGATTAAGTTGACATTTTGAAAGACAGACCCAAGACATGTAACTGAACTGAGCCTTGATGATACTTTGTGAGCACCTGGATCAAGCCTCACCTGATATCCAGCTACCTCTGGACCTTTCAGCCTTCTGAGCCAATGATTCCACTTTGTTTTGTTAAGGCACTTTGGGTTAGCTTTTGTTCACAGGAGTGCTTCATCAATTCAGGAGGCTTTAGCTGTGATCTAATGTTGCTGATTCTGCAGAACAGTTTTTACAGACTCCTCAAAACATAGGGCATCTGGGAGGTAGAAGCCATGTGGAAACTGTAATCCAAAAGCATGAAATCTCATATTTTACCCAAGTATTATGATGGGCCGTCAGTCCAAAACTTCACACCACAGCACGGCCGAATTCACAGCGAGCGGTCTGAGATGCATGTGGACACAGTTCCAAAGCTTGGGGATTCAGTTTCCACTTGGAGGAGAGCCTAGAATTCTTGGACGTCTCTCCAAGGATTCAAGCTGGTGGATCTGAAAAGCCAGCAGGGGGATCTCCTGAGAAGAGCTTTCACGGCTCTCCGGGATACTTCCTCTCTGTGGATGGGCAGGCCCTTTGCTGCTGGGCCTCTGCCTTCCAGGGGGAAGCTGGCGGGGACTCAGGAGGGATGAGTAATGCCCACCGTGGAGGATTCAAAGGCAGTCTCGGGTTCAGGCTGGGCTGGAGTCAGCCGCAGCTGGCCTGGTGGGAGCTCACGCTCTGCAGCTCATGGCTCCCCGCGCTGAGCCTGGTGCGTCTCCTTCTTTTGAACTCAAGGCAAATGATAAAGGGCAGCCCCAGCCCCACCGTGCTGAGGTCTGGGTCCCACTTCCAGGATCCACACTGAGGAATGGGCGATGGGCAAGGCCTGTCTATCAGGGCCTCAAGCCCCGTGCCTTCTCCTGAGCAGCCCGCTCAGCAACACTTCCAGACAGGAGAACCAGGTAGCTGGGTGCAGGAGGAGGGGTAGGAACACGCCATCTGCCCACCCCACGAGGCTTGTTGGAACTGACCTTGACAGCTCCTCTGGGAGCCGCCAGGCAGCTCATCTCTTGAAGGCGTTGCTTCTTCAGCGTGAGGAGGGGCGAACCCTATTTTAGCAGTTGCTCTAACAGTTGAAAAACGACAGCTCAGGAGTCGCCTCCGCACTGTCCTGTGCACCAGCCAGCTCCATCCACGGCCACCACCTAGACAGATTCGACACCAGGACGCCACAGCAGCCGCAGCCTGCAGTCCACCGTCACCAAAGGAAGAACACAAACGCCTGAGATCGGCGGCCGGGTCTCCAACAGCAGGGTGGCGGGGTTCAGCCCGCGCCCGGGCACGTGAACTGTGGCTTCTGCCCAGTGAGCCCATCCATGGTGGGAAAGGTAACTTACTCCAGCAGAGTGACGTCCCTGTCACTCCACAGTGGTGCTGGTGGCTGCACAGCCACTGCAGACATCCAGCTTGGGACTGCAGGACGCTGTCTGAAGGTTTGCTAATGCGCCATTCACATTTAAAACCCAAGACACTCTCGCATTGACACTGGGTGAGAGGGGGGCAGAGAGGGAGGGACTTGTGCTCCTGCTGATAACAGCCGGGCAGGGGCTGACGCTGGCCATGCTGACCCTGGGGCACCCCGGACAGGCAAGTCCCCCCCGCATGGTAAACTTGGGGTTCCCCTTCACAGTGGGTCCAGTTTGCTCACAAGCAGTTGGCCCACCACCCATCCCAGAGCCAATGGGCCGGAACAGCTGTCTGGACATAAACGGTTCTTTCTTTCCCTGCTAATGGGGAACTTCCTTTCCCCGGGGGTGGGGATCTCTCTGGTGACTTCTGTTTTTTTCCCACTTGAGCCAGAAAAGCAAGTGCAACCTAAGACAGGAGGATCTGGCCAGGCCTCCCTCATCAGAGGGCTCAGATCGCCTTTCGCGGTTTGGAGGGAGTGACCATTTTTCCAAACCCTGTCCTCCATCACCCTCACAGCCAGGGTGTCTGGGAAAATGGCCTGATCTTTCTGCAGGGACCATTATGTTAAGAGATAGATTAAAAATAATAGGAAGGAGTCAGAAACTTCCTTGCTCTGAGCCAAGAAACAGAGTGGGAGGCGAGCGGTCAGTGTCTTGGCGGGACCCTGAGCCAGGCTGCTGTGAACCCGGGAGCCGGTTCCGTCCCTGAGGGTGGAGTCAGTGCAAAGACCCTCCCAGGCTGCCCAGGGAATTATGGGCAGAAGCCGCTTGCAGTACTAGGAAGCCTCCTGCTTCCCACCAGAGGATCGCGCCACTGGCCGGGATGTGTGGGAAGTCCAAATGGGAACAGGGGACTGCCGCAGAAGAGGGAAGCTGCCACAGGCCCTTTACAAGCCATAAATCCTGCTGTTAATTTCAAGTCATTGAAACCATTCTTCTGTCTCTGGCCTGAAACAAGGACTGAGGTTCATCAACACACGGGTCACCTGCCAGAGGACCCCTGAGGAGGGCAGTGGTGTCCCCATGCATCAGCCACTGCCTATCCTGGCCAAAAACTAGAATCTTATTGCAACTCCTCCTTAGGAGAGGGGTGCAGAGGCTGGAGAAGCTGGGGAGAAGCAGAGGCTGGTGGCAGGGAGCAGAAATGTGCATGCAATTTACAACAGGAAGAAAGCAAGGCTGTGACAGAGGATGTGCCAAGAACACTGCAGGCTCCGGAGAAGGCAGAGCCGGGGGCAGGCCCACCTCGCCGGCCTCAGAGGCTCTGGCCTCGCCACCGGCAATGAGGGCTGGCTGTCTCGCAGGGAAAAGTTTACTTTGTAAGGCAGAATTTTCTCATAACTGTCCTCTCGAATTACATTGGAGAGGGGGTGTGGCTTCACTACCCCCACCAAGAAGGAATGATTGATAATAATAAGCTCACAAAGCTATGATCCCGTCAGCTGCCTGTTTCCCTGGTATGGCTTGCATTATTGAGCCTTCGTTATGTGCCAGCTACAAGGTCATTACCATAAGGTAAACATTGCTAATGTCCCCACTTGACAGACGAGGAAGCTAAAGGGAGATAAATCATGCAAAGAGACACAGAGACTGCATTGGAACCAGGGTCTGAACCCAGATTTCTGTGGCTCTGCTCATATTAACTGAGTGGCTTTTGCCCTTGATGACTGTCTTCCCCAAATGCTGTGCCTTCCCACCTTCCCTGAGTAACTGAGGCTGAGGGAGGGGGAAGCAGCCCTCCGTACCGAGGCTGGCATCCTGCACTGCTCCTCTGAAGGAGGCTGGGAGGCGTCAGGGAAGCCAACGAGGGTCCTTTGGATGCTGACCCTGAACCACTGAGTGGAGGCAAATGGCCAGGCCTGGAGAGTCACCCCGGCCCGCTCGGGCTCAGGCTCCTCAGTCCTCACAGAGACTTCAGTTCTCACTTTCTTTAAAACCAGGTTTTTCAACTTCTCACTCAATTTTGTGGACTCTCCCAATCCTTCCACGAACCCCTCCCTGTGGGTGGGTTGGGTTTCTGTTGCTTGCAGCCAAAGGATCCTAATTGCTCTAGTACATTGAGCGCAAAAGACGGAAGCGGGGAAACCACATTCTGAGGCCACCTCCAGGGGAGGCACAGGGCAAAAGAGAGGGGCAGCCAGAAGATTAGAATGGGTGAAGGTACCCTGCCGCGGGAAGGTCAATCCGCACAGCAGATGTGGAAAACAGGATGGAAATTCCTCAGAAATTAAAACTAGAACCTCCTTATGATCTGCAGTTACCCCAGGTCAAAGGAGCCCAGGCCCGGAGCTGGAAGAGGCCTCTGCACTCCGCGTTCACGGAGGCACTGTTCATAGTACCCAGGAGCGGAGACGGCCCAGCTCCCACCAGGAATGAATGGATAAGGAAGCAGGCTTAGTGGACACACCTGCAATTCCAGCTGCTCAGGAGGCTGAGGCAGGAGTTCAGCAAGTTCAAGGCCAGCCCGGCAACTTGGAGAGATCTTGTTTTAAAATTAAGAAAAACAATAAGCCAGGCATGGTGGTGCATGCCTGTAATTCCAGCACTTAGGAGGTTGAGGCAGGAGGATGGCGAGTTCAAAACCAGCCTCAGCAACTTAGCGAAGCCCTAAACAACTCAGTGAGACCCTGCCTCTAAAAAAAATACAAAATAGGGCTGGGGATATGGCTCAGTGGTGGAGTGCCCCTGATCCCCAGTACCAAAAAAAAAACAACAAAAAAAAAAACCAGTAATAAAAGACTGGGATGTATCTTAGTGGTAGAAAGCACCCAGACTCAGTTCCCAGTACAGCAAAAACAGAGAAGGGAAAAAATGTGGTGCACACACACACACACACACACACACACAGAAATGCTACTCAGTCATATAAAAGGATGAAACCCCGTCAGTTGGGGCAGCAGAGATGAACCTGGTGATCACGGTGCTAAGTGAAATGAGCCAGGCACAGGAAGACATGGCCCTCACCCACGTGCAATCTAGAGGTCTGATGAGCAGAACAGGCAGAGGAGGGCTGGTGGTGGGGAATGGACAGAAGGCAGTCAGCGGGCACTAAGCCACAGGCAAATAGGAGGCACAGGTGCTGGCATGTGGGGACACAGTCGTGTGGCAAGGATTCACAATCAGGTAGTGTGTTTCAAAATAACTAGAAGAGAGGATTTCAAATGCTGTCCTTACACAGAACCGACAGATGTATGGGATGGCCGATCGCCTTTGTACTCACAGTGTACGCAGCTGCTGAAGCTCCACCTGTACCCCATAAATACGAGCAATTATGGGCCCACGGGAAGCAAAATTTTTAAAGTGATGAGTTAAAAATATTATGAAGGCATGAAAAGCATCTGCTCTGGGAGACAGAGACTTGGGGACCAGGGAGGAAGGAGGCCAAGCTGCTGGAGGCTCAGAGCGACCGGCATCCCACCCGGGGCTGCCAGTCCTCTGGTCAAAGCCACTCCAGGGGCCGGTCCCACCAGGTCACTGCAGCTGTCCACAAATGGCAACAAGTATGCCACTTCGGAATAAGACACGCGTCTGTTCCAAACTCACACCCGCATTTATCTTTGCACTCACGTGCAAACACTGACAACACTGCTCTCCATCCATGGGGCTGGTGTTAAGTGTCTGTGCCGCAGTTGGTTTGGGGAAGGGGAAATGGATCGATCTGAAGAAAAACCTTAAATAAATATTGCAACGATCGCAACTATGAATAAGAACTAAGTGGCATTTAAGATACTGTGTGGCTCCCTCTGTCACTCACAATGCAGCTAATAGGACTTGCTATCTGATGCAAAGCTGAGCCCAAGGTTTGAGTCACATCTGGAGAAGCCACCAGGAAAGCTCACCTCTTCACCTCGCCACCCAGCTGCAGGTTTCCAGAGTGAACCTGAGCTTTCGGGAGATGAACTCTGTTTTGTAATGCAGTTTCGTGAAGGGGAGGAATCTGCATCCAGAGCCTTTGTAGGCTCAGAAACTTGGTTCAAAAATAACACCAAGAGGCTAGGGTGCCACCCAGGATAGAGTGTGAAGCCCAGTTCCTTCCCCAGCACCGCAATCAATAAATAAATAGAACAGAGAAAATGAATGAACTTTATAATAAACAAATGTCAACCTTGGAAGGCGCGGGAGCATCTGGTGTGACTTTTCATGCAGACTGGCACTCCAGAGAGGACAGAGGCAGGCTGCATGTCTCCGGCTAAGCCAGCTCCATGTCACAGCTCGGGGACATCTTCAGTGGTGTCCAACAAGGACCTGAGACAGGGTGTCACTTGACACTTGCCAGCTTTGTCCAGCATCAACTGTGACAACACAGGACATTCAGTTCTGTTACCAGCTGGGCAAGGGCTGCTGAAGGTGGTGATCCCCCTCCTTGTGGTCCTCCTGATGCAGTGATGACGGCTGAGAACGTACAGTCCCCCTCTCTGTTAAGGGATCATCTTCAGTCACGTCCACACTGCCATTGATTTCAGTGCCGTCTCCCCAGATCCATGTTGAGCTCACTTGGTCTCCTTCTGGAACAGCTGCCAGTGAACCAACAGGATAGTGTCCGAGAGCAGTGCTTAAGAGTGTCTGAAAAACTGGGTGCGGTGGCACATGCCTGTAATCCCAGAGGCTCGGGAGGCTGAGGCAGGAGGATTGCAAGTTCAAAGCCAGCCTCAGCAAGGGCAAGGCGCTAAGCAACTCAGTGAGACCCTGTGTCTAAATGAAATACAAAATAGGGTTGGGGATGTGGCTCAGTGGCCGAGTGTCCCTCAGTTCAATCCTTGGTTCCAAGAAGAAAAAAAAAAGACATCTGACCCTGACAGTGCTCTTGACGCCAGCAACCATGAGCACCACGCCATGCAGAGCGCCCAGGCCAGTCCCCACGTGGACAAGCCCTGGTCTCGAGGACAACTTCCACCGGTCCTTCCATCCAGCCTCGGAGAAGGAGCCCTCATTGTGTTGGACACTGGAATCCCTTGACTTCCTCCAAACTTGAATCCAGAGGCCACAGGAGCTGTGAGCTGCTGTGTGGAGCTGCCTTTTTTGGTGAATAATCCCTAGAGATTCCGTGGTCCATGGTCCCCGCAGGGAGGGAGTGAGGCTGCACAGTTGAGCTGAATCAGCAGACACACTCTGGAAATTTCCACTGTGTACTGTCATTGTCAGAGGCAGATTCTAATGCGCCATTCTAATAATGACCCCAAGGCAAGGGAGCACCCCGCACCCAGGCGAGGAACCCCACACCCGTGTCCTTGAGGACAGCTGCCCTTGGTCAGGCAGGTCCTTTGGGTGGGGGCGGTCAGGGCACTAGCTCTGCACCACTTTCATGAATTGCCCAGCACAGGGCACTCAGGAAGTAAAGAGGCAGAGGAGCCCTGGAGGTTCAAGTCCAAGGTCAGGCCATCCCCTGGTTTGGGGCTCTGGGGCACGTGTTGGAGTGAGCTCACATCCTGCTCCAGGAGAGAGAAAGGGACTGAACCCCAGGACTCACAGTCCCCTTTGTGGCACAACCCAGGGATCTAAGGACCTCCCATAAGGCTCCACCTTTTACAGGCCCCCAGCACCTCCCAACACGGCCACTCTGGATCTTGGGGGACACAACAGTTTTCAAACCATAGCTGTTCCCATGTAAACTCTGAAACCCCAACCAGGCACGCATGCCCGACCACGCCATCAGGAGGGGAGCTTTGTTCTCCCACATCAGGGGCAATATTATCTCAGCAAAAATGCCAACCTAGGAGAAGCACCACCTGACTCCTGGTTACTGTTGTTAAATCCTCTTCTCAGGCATCTGAGCAAATGTAGATACAATTTAACAGAAGAGTGAGTTCAGCCAGCACAAAGACATTTTCCCTGATCTCTCAGAAATCAAGCAAAAAAAGCTTTTTAAAGCATTTCCTGTAAAACGTTAACTAACTATTAGCAAAACTCTACATGATTCGATGTTATGGTTTGATTGTATCCACCCCCCAAATTCATGTGCTGGAAACCTAATCCCCCAAATCAAGTGTGAACAGTACTTGAGGAGACACCTCTGGGAGGCGAATGGGGTCAACCCACGACATGAGAGTGGTGTGAATGGTGTTGGGGACTCTGTTCAGGGTGGAAGGGGGACTTGGGCTGCACGTTGGCCCCGTCTCACCATGGGCTGCCCCCCACCCTGTGGTGACACCACAGGACACCCTCACCAGGTGCTCAGAAGATGCCGGGACCACGCTCTTGCTCCTCCAGCCTCTGGAACCATGAGCAATAAAACCCATGACAAATCCAGACTGGATAAACCCTGGAGCTCTCTTCTCTATAAATTGCCCAGAGTTTGGTTACAGTGACAGAAAATGGACCAAGACATGGAGTCTTGGAAACAATGTTGCCCACCCCAGCCAGCCCTGTTCCCAAAGCTGGTGCTGCTCCTGAGTCTGGAAGAGGCTGTCTTCACCCTCCAGTAATTTAACTGACAGTCAATCAGAAGCATCCTGGAAGGTGTCACTCAGAACAGCCACTGGGAGCTCGGCCAGCTGAGCACACGCTGGAAGAGAACTCGTGATGTTCCAGACAGGGAAGGGCAAAGTCAGACCGAGCTCTGTAAGTAAAATGCACCTCACAATCAAATCGAGGGAATACCAGACAGACCTGATTATTTTTTTGTCTTTTCTTTTTATGAGGGGAAAGAAGAAATTTTTGTGTTTACTCGATGACTGTCCAGGAAAAGGCAAAGATATTTTGAGTTTACATGACATCCTTAGAATTTTATGATTCTGCAACTGGGGCCTCGGTTTGGGGAAAATACCATCAAAGAGATTCTTCGGAATAGATTGGCCATAGGAACAAGGAAAGTCTGTCTGGGCCGCCCCGCTGAACGGAGAGACAAATTACCGGAGGTTGCGTAATAATTAAGAACGTCAGTCCTTCCTGAAGTAAGTGATCCATTTGCTGCATTTAAAACAACCTAGAAGCCCGGTAAGCAGAAGCACGAAATCAATCAATCAATAAGTCTTAAGAATTGAGTCTACTCAGGCAATAATTCCTTGTTCCTTTTATGGAAAGAAGATACGTAGTCCATGATCATAACTTTTCTTTAGTTATCAGACCTCTCCTTTCTCTCATATTTAGAGTTTTTGCTTATTGATATTTTTATGACAATGGTCAAGTGCATGGAAATGTACTTATCCTGACAAAGTCTGCAATAAGCTCCGCCCCCCCTTGTAGGAAAATGCCCTGTGCTCTGAATCAATTTGACCTCGATGGTTTGTCAAATGAATCTGTCACAATGTTTTCCTGGTGCTACCTAAAACCTGATCACAGGAAAATACCTCAGTCCAGGTATTGACAGAAGCACTCCCATGCCAGCTGCGACCCGAGGACAGGAAGTCATCCTTTCCCACACCTGTGTCGCTCCTCAGCTCTTCCTGACCAGCCCACCTGCTGGTCTCAGCAGTACTCAGCATTTAAACCCGTCGTAGAGTGTGCTGTCCTCCTCTCCAGCTCTCGGAAGGAGGGCTTCCCTAAAGGGCAGGAGCGAGGGGGTTTTTGCTCATTTGTCTCTGTGTCTCTTCTGTGACCTAGTGTCCCCTGGCATGTAGAAACTCAGGGAACGCAGAAGGAGAGGGTGAAACCCGGTGGCTTGAGAGCTGGGGTTCCATCTTCAAACTTGTCGTTTTTCCCTTTGGCTCCACTTATGTTTAACAAATAGGCATGTAGATTTTTAAATAGTTAATGACCTTTTCAGGAGAGAATCTCTCCCATTTCCACCGAGTAAGACTGGTTGCTCAGTGCAACTGGACAACCTCATTGCATTCAGACACAGCCCAGATCCCGCCGGACTACACACTGCGGGGTTGGGGGGCTCCTCCAGTTCCTTCCCTTTACAGCCATCTCCTAGGTCTGGCCATAGTTGGCTTAAATGTATTCGATGGTCTCACAGGGCATAGGGACCTTCATGTCTACAGGCTCATTCCAGCACAGCATAAACCTGGGAAACAGGTACTTGAATTGCTTTCCTGTTTTGTGCTGACAGCCTCCACGCCACATGTGGTCCGTCTGTTCACAGAAGAAAATAATGTCAAGTTTCCCATCATCTTTTCCCTGGAAGGACAGTTCCAGGCTGTCTTCCACCTTCCCAAACCTGTGTTTGAGTGGCAGTCCTGCATCCTGAAACGCCCCCTCTACACCAGCCTTGGCTACTTACTGACAGTTTTATGCCAACATGTTTTCATGCTCAAACATACACAAGCAGTTCTACTGGATAATCTGTCCTTGATCTTATTAACAAAAGACAATCTCTACATATCCTGTTAATTTTGCCATTTGATCAAAGTGTTGTAAAGAGCCAATGCATCCATATATGGGCAGAATAGACATCAAAACTATTACATGGTGAGGTAGTCTGAATAGGCTCCCTCAAAGATATCCTTGCCCGAATCCAGGAGTCAGGAATATGCTATTCAACTGTTGTCTTTGATCATTTTATGTTGCTAAAACAAAATCCCAGAGACAGAGAAAGTTATAAAGAAAAGGAGTTCATTTAGCTCACAGTTATGGAGGTTAGAGGTCCAAGACTGAGCTGCAGAATCTGGCGAGGGCCTTGTGCCACAGGGTAACAGGGCAGAAAAGCAGAGGGGCAAATGGGGCCCCACAGAGGTGAGCTTTGTAAGCACCCACTCGTGTCATAACTAGCTCACATCACTGACTCGCAAGGGAGAGAACGGCTTGAGTCCCTCTTAACAACTTAATCACATCGGTTCAATGGGTGACCAAGGCAACTTTTCCTGGTTAGTGTGACCAATCTATTCTGAAGAATCTCTTTGATATTGTTTTCCCAAAATGAAGCCCCAAATTTATTTTTATTATATTAGTGCGCTATAATTGTGCATAATAGCAGGGTTCAGCCTGGCGTATTCATACATGCACATGATAATTTTCTCAGCTCACCCCAGCACCTCACCTTTCCCTCCCCTCCTCCGCCCCTTGACCCCCTTTCTCTACTCAACTGGCCTCCCTTCTATTTATTTTTGTTTTTAATTGGTGCATTATAATTATATATAAAAACGAGGCCCTAAATTTAGAATCATAAAGCTCTAAGATGTCATTTAAACTTAAAATATCTTTGTGTTTTCCTGAAAGGTCACTGATGAGACAGTGTAGGAAGAAAAGACAATGAAGATCGCCAGGTTTATCTGTCGTGTAGCATGGCACCACCCAGCAGCAGATGGCACGGAGACCCCAGCCCGAGCTCCCAGGGGACACACTATGTCCTA
Source organism: Glaucomys volans (assembly GCA_020662805.1). Classification (NCBI taxonomy): domain Eukaryota; kingdom Metazoa; phylum Chordata; class Mammalia; order Rodentia; family Sciuridae; genus Glaucomys; species Glaucomys volans. Next base: position 105,579 of record JAJEJO010001813.1, on the reverse strand, counting down.
TAGCAGCAGCTGCCCCAGGGGATGAGCCTGTGTGATAGAGGTGGATCTAAGGAGCCTGGGACTACCTGGGCAGGTCTAATGCAATTGCAGGGCCCCTGGTGGGCAGCAGGAGGTTCCAGGGGAGGACATGGATTGGTCACTGATTTCTCCTAGTTTACATAGTACAGCCATGTGCAGGCCCCTGCCCTGGAAGCAGGATGGAGCCAGGAGTCTGCCCTCCTGGAGGGTCCAGCCACGCGCACACCTGACTTCTGACCTTAGACCCAGTCTGACCTCCAGACCGCGAGGATGAGCTTGGTTTCTTAAGCCACTGAATTCGTGGTAACTTATTGCATCAGTAAGCGAAAATGAAAACCCACAACAGCATCTTTTCCCGTTTTACTAACTTTAGATCAAAGTTATTCAGTACTGACCTTCAAGGTTTCTTCAAAATCAGAGGTCTTACAAACTGAATCCAAGTCATCCCTCAGAAAAGAGCCGTCGCTAATGATATTTGAAGTATCAGAAAAATATCACGTTAGAATTTACATTGATAGTTTAATTAGGTTAATTCTCTAATCACTCTAATTAGAGTGGATTTATGTAATTTGTGGCAAGACTGAAGTTGCAAAAACCTCCATTCTATTAAAGAAGACATTGGTTGCTATCATTCAACCTAATTTGACACACATATTTACGTTTCCATGATTTTAAATATTTACGGACGTGATGTTAGCTTAAGTCTGCAAAATTTAGAAAACCCAGATTATTTAAGCTGCCCAGCAAAAGCTAAAATATTATACTAACATTATTTCCATACTGTTTTAAAATCATGAGAAGTCACTACCAAACTGAGTTAATTTTCAAATGTTCTTGACATACCGTTTATTATCAGTTTCTCCTGTTTTCCATTGTTTGGCAATAACTTGCCCTCTGTTGTCTAAAGGCACTGAATGGGCTGCATTTCGTCTATGGTGCACCCCAGTACCCAGAATCATCAACTCAAGTCACAGCTGAGCCCTTCTTCTTCAGGGATGTAGTCTCAACAGGCAAATATTCCCTAAAAGAGCTAAAATATTTAATAACACTGGTAGTTAAGTTGTTTTGCCTTTTGATCATTCTTGAGTTCTTCATTTTAAATTTACATAAGCACTTTTAAGTCTGTATAAGCCAATTAACTTAAGGGCTCCCATAGAATTGGAGAATTTATGATCTGATTCATTAGTTTTCTCCTGTGTGGACCCGATATTCCTAGAGTGTGGTGTAATGACACAGTTTACAACCACCTGGAAAGCTGACCTCTGTGGACATGGGATCCTCTGCTGTGTCAGCCGGGGGAGGGGGACGCCTGCACCTCTTTGAACCTGGCAGCTCCCAGTTTAACAGAAAACAGATATCGCAGAGATCCCCTCTCCAGCCGAAAGACAGACTTGAGTGAGCCAAGGAAGGAGTCTTTGCTTTCTCTTCTTCAGAGCATACAGAAAAAATCAAAACTGAAAGAACTGCTGATCAATCTTTAGGGTAAACCAAGTGTCAGGACTGGGCATGATGACCCGTTCCTGTGATCCCAGTTACTGGGGAGGCTGAGGCAGGAGGACCATGGGGTGGAGGCCAGACTCTGGGCAACTTGTCAAGACTCTGTCTCAAAATCAACAATGAGAAGATCTGGGGATATGGCTCAGCAGTGAGCACCCCTGGGTTCCCCAGTACCCCCTGCACACACATCTCGTGGCTGGGGAGGCAGCTCCATGTTGGAGTCCTTGTCTAGCGCGTACACAGCCTTGGGTTCCATCTCCAACACCATGAAACAAAACACAACAAGCAACTCTCACAGGAGTCTGCTGGCCAGAATGACCAGCCGGGCCAAGCAGGAGTGAGAACACTCAGACCACCCAGCAGCGAGCGCACTCTCGGGATCAGGACTAGACCCACCACGGAGTGGGCCACCCGAAGACCAGGCCGGAGCAGATAGCGGCCGAGTTGTCCAGGGGCACAGGGACTGCGGCCACCCAGCCTCCACGGTGGAGCCTCAGCCTTTGTGCCATGGAGTAAAACAAAGAGCAGCAGAAGCAACAATAAAAATAAGATCAGCATGAAAAGCAAACAGACTTTATCCATCAACTGGCTGGGCACAGGAGCACGTCCCAGGGAGGAAACATCCAAGGGCCGACAAAGGACATTCGTGCCGATGCTCACAGAGCACCCCAATCTAGACTCTACACAGTCCAGAACCCCCAAGGCTGCAGGCAGTTTGTAGCTGGTCCTATAAGGGTCTGGCTTCTGGGTTTCTTAAAGCCCGCAGTCCTTAAATAGCTTCAACTATTTGGGGCCAGTTGTCATGAAACACAATTTCCTTCTTTGCTAGTCCCTAGGTTGTGCTTCTACTAGAAAAAAACAAAACAAAACAAAATCTGTCCTTTTTTAGGTGCATTAAAAGAGGGGCTCTGAAGTCTATCATGCGCAGTTCTCCACTCACCTGGATGGAGAGGTGGCCTTTCTCACCTGGCTGGCCCAGTCTGTGTCTGGCAGAGGCTTCCTGACTAGGAAACCATGGCGTCCTTCAAAATCAGACTGAGAAATAAAAAAAGAACTGGGAAGCGACAGAGGGCGCTCTCGAGGTGGAGTCTCAGCTGGGATCCAGGAAAAAGGAAGTAGTATGATTTTTCTAGCATCTGCACTTGTTTCTTGTTTGGCTTTTGATTTCTGTGTTGTTGAGCATATGCAACTTACCAGGAAAACCTCTCCTCCTCGCTAACAAAGTGACTTTTGTTTGGATTGATCCCAATTTTCCAATGAAGTCATTCTTAGGGTTAGTTATTAATGAACCCAATAATAATCAAGCTTCTTAGAAACCTCCTATTATGACCATTAAGAACGAAGGCGTCAATACAAACTCAGTTGCCCTAAACAATATCTGATGCTAATAAATCTATTTGTGAGTGGCTTGTGTTCTAGCCAATCGAGCGCATCGGATCCCAAGTCATAATAAACATGATCAAGGAAACCACTGGGGAGTTCACTTCCTCTTCTTCTATGGCAAAACACTCTGTATGTTCATTCATCTATTCTGGGCTGGAATGTATTCCTTGAAAGATTAAGAATGCTGAGGAATGCTCAAAAGATGGGGGTTTGTCAAAACTCAGAACTATGCTCCAAAAAAAGCATTCATGTTACTGTGTGTAAATTTTACCTTAATAAACCTCATCTACAAAAAGGAATTTAAGTCATTTTCCCTGAACAAGATGGAACTGAACAGTTGACTTAAAAATAACTTACAATACCTGTGGATAAAATGCCTGAAATTTGCTTCAAATATAGCGAGGTTGCAGCCAGGTGTGGTGGCACACGCCTGTAATCCCAGCAGCTCCGGAGGCTGAGGCAGGAGGATGGCAAGTTCAAAGCCAGCCTCAGCCACTTAGCAAGACCCTGTCTCAAAGTAAAATAAATAAAGAATAAGGACTGGGGATGTGGCTCAGTGGTAAAGTGCCCCTGGGTTCCATCCCCAGTTCCAAAAATAAAAACATTTAACCAAACAGAACTTCACACACACTGGACTCTCAAAACCTCCTCCTACGATCAAATAGCTTCCATCACAGTTGGTGGAAACTTCATTGTTACAGAGTGGAAAATATACATTCCCCAAGGTTGGGGAACAGGAAAGGAGGGGAAATGAAGGGAACTAGGTCGATGATGGAGGGAGGGAGGTGAGAGGCAGGTATGGTATGTGGAGATTCACTGCAGTAGCCTCCTGGTCTCTATGCTTGAAGTTTTCCATCATAAAAAGTTGAGCCCGTAGTTCCAAGTGCAGGAAGGACGTTTACCCAGAGAAAGCCGAACAGACACTTCAGGGCCAGGTGGTGTTCAGGACAGTGACACGGGTCACAAGGTGGGCGTGCGCATTCTGAGCCTCAGGCCCCACCAAGCTCGCTCAGCCCTAGCAGCTCAGAGAGGCAGGTGCCACTATTCTCCTTCTGTCAAAGGGCACCTGGGGCTCGGAGACTGGGGGTCTCACCAGGAGCTCCACAGCTCGGAAGGACTAAGATGATCTAGGCAGCTGAGGGGGAGGAGAAAGCACAGCCCAGGGAGACTGGACCTGCTTGAGGCCTACTGTGCACTTTTCCACCTAGTAGGCAGTCACCACCCAAGATCTTGCTTGTCCCCTGGGAGCAGCCCTAACAAAAGAGGATCCTTTTCCATCTGAGTGAAACTGGACCTCCTGACACTTGGAGGTGTCTGGCCGGAGCAGCTCCCCGGGATCTGCCTGTGGTTTTGTTACTTTCTCTTGGGGTGAGTTTCCAGCTTCCCCCTCTGAACCTCAGTTTCTTCCCTGCAGGGCAGTGGGGATATTGCCAACGGGGGGGTGGCAGCAAGGATGAAATAGCCATGCCCAGCCTCCACGTCCACTGATGGGCAGCCTCACCTGGGAGAGGATCTTACAGCCTCAAAAATGGTGGTGCGGGATTTCCTGGGAGGCTCTGGGCAGCCGCACTGTTCTGACTAGTGGTCAGGCCAGGGGGCATGGCGTTCTCTACCTCCATGTCTGCAGCCCCTCCACTCCACAGCTCCCTTCCTGCCCATTTGAGCCGCAGCCCCACCCTCGCACAACCCAGAGGAGGAGGGGCCTCCCTCTGGTCGCGGGCAGTGGCCCCCCACGTTGTGGTTCAGGACCCCACCCTAACTCAGTCCAGCATTCAGACTCTGTCTTCGCAGGTCCAGGACCTTTGCCCAGTGTGGTGGAGTGCCCCCACCCAGACATCCGGGGCACTCGCCCTCCTGCTGTGTAGTCGGGAGCCTCCGTGGGTCAGGCCGTGTGAAATCAGTTGTTAGATCTACTCTGCTGGACCACGCGGCCCAGCGCCATGCTGTTAACCGCTGGATCCTGGCATCTTCAGAGCAGTAGACAGGAAGTGGGGAACTCATGGCATTTGCTGACGGTTGGAAAGCTGGAACATTCCAAGTGAGTGAGACAAAGCCAGACTCTTTATTCCACCATTCCTGCTGGCCCTTCTGGTCGCAGGTGGGTTTCCCATCCTGATGTTCACTCTGTGCCCTGTGAATGATATGGCCAGCTAGGGGACAAAGTGACGAGAAGTTTATGGAAGAGACAGATTAGCGATGAGATTTGCAGGAAACTCCTAGATCACCCATTAGTCAAGGAATAATTACAGATCTTTAAAAAATATCCAATTCCTAATGGATATTACCAGCAGAATCATAGCTATGAAAATGAAATGTATCACCCACACCTACACCCGCTAGAATCGAGGCTCACAAAACACGAGGACAGAAAGTGGAATGGGTGAGGTAGACTCAGAGCTGTGATCAACAAAACGTGATGTGAATAAAATTCCCCTAGATTAAACAAGTCTTTGCTGTCACACGTCCTCAGAAACAAGGGTGGCCTGTCATCCTGAAGGTGACGGACTGTTGCTGGTTACGTGGGCTCAGCCACTTACCAGCTTTGTCACCTTCGGTTCTTGTCTTGGTCTTATTTATAAATTCAGGCTAATTCGTTTCTACTTTTAGATTCTTGTGAGAATGAACAGACGACGAGCAGAAAGCCCATCACACGCGGCGAATGCTCGGAAGGTGTGCTCCTTACTGTTGTCACATCATGTCACTGTGAGTGGCAGAAGTGGAATTCCAGAATGAACGCTTTCTCCCCCAAGGTTTCTGTTGATTCCTCCCACACTATGTTCCTGTAGGCACATCCCATCTAAGAGCCAGGAACTCCCGAGGGTAGTGACCTGTCCTGAGGGCCCTGCGGCAGGCGCCCTGGCCGAGACGCATTGCAGATGGCTGCCCTGTGGTCTTGTGCTTGTGGACAGGGAGAGATGACCTCCAGGTCTTCAGAGAAGAGAGTAACAAAGGAAGCCCGGCTCTCCTTCAGGCCCCACAGTGCAGGAGATGGGGGCGCAGAGCAAGCACCCACAGAACCCAGGCAGGGCTAGTCCAGCAGGGAGTTCAGTGAGGACACAGCTCCTCCTCCCAGGCCGTCACCGGCCGGCTGCCATCTTGGGCAGGGCAGCAGTGGCAGCCTGGGGCGGATTCCAGCAGGGATGAACAAGAGACACTGGTTCTCGAAGGGAACTCTTGTTAAAACAAACAAGCCGCGCTGCGAGGTGTCGAGGACTCTCGGCTCCTCTGTGTCATCGTTTGGGCTGAATCATAAAGCTGTCTTTCCCTCTGGAGCCATGACTTAATTAATCCTTCCATTTGGCCATGGCTGCACCAACTCTTCCCCTGATTCCTGACACGGAGGGGCGTTCTGGGACCAAGCCCATTCTAGAACTGTAAAACTCGAGAAAGGGGTGGAGGGGTCGGTGGGTAAAGCTCCCAGAGGCGGCGGGTGGCCGAAAGGAGTGCGCTCGCCAGGTGGGTTCACCAGAATCAGACAAAAGTCGTAGCTTGATTTTATTGGAATGTGTGTCCAGGGCGAAATCTCCAGCCCCCCGGGGTGAAAGTCAGGGTGGGAGAGCCAGGAGAAATCGCACGTGGCTTTGGCTGCTCAGGGTTTTTATACAGAGGAAAGGGGTCAAGGGGTCCTGCCCAGGAAAAGGTGGACCCAAGGTGGACGTCAGGGTCAGCAGGTCTGCCTCATTGGTCACTTCTGGCACAGTGTGTTGCTAGGTGACCGTGCTCCCTCCCCCTGCAGCCGCCCAATATGACCTAACAAGAACTAGGGGGAGAAGTCGGGCATCAGTGTGCATGGAGCGGGTGAAGTGCATCACCGAGGGGTCTTTGTCCCCTCCGTGATCCTCGCCGGGGTCGTCCCCCTTGTTCTGAGCCTGCTCTGCCAGGCTGCCTCCCCTGATGGAGGAGCTGGAGCCATTAGGAAGCTCCATCACAGCTTCCTCTCTCAGGGCAGTCCTCGCAGATCTCAGTACCCTGCAGGCAGGGCTCTTGCCACTTCTGAGCCGGAGTGCAGAGTTAAATCAGAGAAGTTCCCGAAGAAATCGGGGCAGCCTCTGAAAGCCACTACAGGGCTGAGCCTCCACAGCAAATGCTAGGTGACCAAACTTGACCAGGACGGCCTGGGTCAACTTACCTGGCCTTCCTGAGCACCCAAAAGTTCTGTGCTTGAAAGTGGCCCTGAGGCCACTTGTCAGCTGGCAGCATCTCCCCTGCCTCTCATGGCAGAGCTGAGTGTCAGTTACAATTAGAGAGCATCCAAGAGGAGGAAATGTATGCAGACTGAGTGGCTTTGGGAAAACACGTTCCGGGTGTCTGAGGAAGTTAGGACCTCTGGGTGGTGAGGGGAGGGCAGATTTAAACCTGGCAAAGAGAAGTCAGGCCACTGCATCTTTGTCCCGGAGAATAGCAGCTCATCTGTCACATAAGTGGGTCCGGGAGGCAGTCCTGGGACCGAGGTGGCAGAAACAGAGATGTGACCTGGTGCTGGCGGTGCCAAAGGGCACAGTCTTTTTAGAAATTCCTTCACCAATTTAAAGGAAAAGTGTAAAGTAAAAGGTAAGACAAATGGACTGCCGAATGTCGCAGAAATTCTCAAGGAGGCCATGAACAGCAGCAGTGTGGGGGAGCTGGTTTTAGAAATGATCCATGCCCCCTGGGGTGCCAGTCTTCCAGGTAAAGACCAGTCCCAGTTCTGTTTAATTTTATTTGAGATGTTCTCCCTAAGTTGCCCAAGCTGGACTTGAACTTGCCATCCTTGTGCCTCAGACTTCCTGAGTTGCTGGGATCACAGGAGGGCGTCACTGTGTCACCTCGGTTCACTTGAGTTTCGAATCATGCGGGCCAGTTCCCTACCTGCCTTCCCTCCCACCACTGTGCTGGTGAAGCAGGGATCTGTTCCCTCCTTCCTGGTGCTGGGAATCTCAGGGCCTCCACCAAATCCTGAGAAGCCCCGGGAAGTGGCCCCACCAGATCCTGACAGAATGTTCCATGGGAGCTACTGCCATTCGGCGTGTTCTCTCTGTGGCTTTTCAAAATGAAGTCAAAGAACTCAGGCTCAGTTTTGCAATAGGCCCAGCCCTTCTTCTTCCTTTCCAATCTGACTTGTGTGTCTGCACTTAATTAATTGGGCTTGTAGTTGATAGATCCTCTGATTTGCACAAACAATTAAATGTAATTACTTGGGAACACCCATACAGGCTCGTAACCGATTATGCTCCGCAAACTTGGCCAAACAAAATTAGAGAGGCCATTTCCAAATCTGGTTCTGCTCTGTATCCTGCACTCACTCTTGACAATGAATGTGCAGAGCAGAGTTAATCTGAGTTCAGCCTTTGATGGCGATCTGATATTTCATCATATCTTCCAGGACCTGATGCTCTTGTTTTGAGAAAGACGAAAACTTCTACTCATTCCTCGCCATGCATGTGTGTGGGGCCCCTTCAAGGACTATGCACCGTGGACCTCGAGCCCCTTCCCCACCGCGTACCAAGCATTTTGCAAAGCACTCCATAGGCACTATTTTATTCTACCTTGACCATGTCTGGATCCCACCTACTCTCCACCCACCCAAAACATGTCCAGCTCTCTGGCCTTCTGAAATGCATAGACATTCTCGAAGCCAAGTTTTTCACCTCTGTTGTTGTTTATGCTGTTGAATTTTCTGTGCTCTGCTTGCCTTCCCGATGGACTGACACTTTGCAATTTCCTCGTGGTGTGTGAGAATTATAAAAACAAAAAGACCCAGGATCCGCCAGGTGGGGCCTCTCAGCTCCTGGCTGATGAGGCTGGTCCCGCCTACCTGTGTGGTCACTGGGTTGGGGTTTAGGGTGAAGCTGAGAGCTTGGGAGAAGGAGCTGGGGATGCAGACCTCCAGTCGTGGCTCCTGCTCTTGGGGTGGACAGATGGCAGAGTGTCTTTTGTGAACTTGTGACAGACATCAGGGCCAAAGAGAGAAGTTTGTAGGACACAGATGAAAGAAAGTGAGGGTTGGCAAGCAGTTGCCTCAGGAAAAGAGGGAGCTGCCTCCTCTCATCCTCTCAGGGAAGGGAGTCTTGGAACAGGGGACAAAAGCCTTCATTAAAAAAATGAAAATGGATTAATGCAGATCAGATCTGGGTGCACTGGGACGGATGGCTCGCCCCACCCCCAGGGGGTAAGGAGACACTTGTCTGTCACATCCTTCTCTCAGGGATCATTCTGCATTTACTCAGAAGCACCCGTGCTCAGTCAACCTACTTCTTCTCGTAACTGAGAAACTCCAAGTGAGCCCTTGAACCTCTGCTAGCCGCAGAGGAATTGTTCTGGAAACAGCCCTCAGAGCCCTCAATGTCTCCTAACTTCCCGGCTCTGGTGATTTCATTCACTCTTACCCTGTTAAATCTTTAAAATTAAAATTAATTTAATATTGGTAGGTTGTAAAATTGTGATGGATTCTATAATTGCACAAATAATACAGACATTTATTTTCCATGTTTAGGAAAAACAAACAATTACAGATAAGGTTAAGGTGTCTTTTGATCATTGTCCTTAATCTGTTGTTCTTTCCATCCTTTTTGTACCCAGGAAATACAAACGTGTTTGCATTCAAGGTGTGACTCCCGTCCCACAGCACTCTTTCTGCAAGACGCTTCCCATCCATTCAAGCTGCCCTCGAGCTCATTCCCTGGCACAATTCCCTGCACGTCTCATTCTCTTGAAAAACTGCGACCTGGAATTTTGCAGTGTGATGTGCTATAGATGGACAGACGTTTAGATTGTTTTCTGCTGGTTCAGGTGACATTATGAGGAACACTCTGTGGGTGAGTCCACTCAGGAAGTCTGTCCCCTCCAGGAGACTGCGAGCTCCTCTGCAGGTGCCTGTCGCTGGCCACCGGCATTTACAATATCTTAGATTTTGTTGAATGAAAGAGAAGTCAGTTCGAGTAGCTGGCCCTGCTCAAGATCAGATCTGAGACGGAATGGCCTTGCCTTTCCAAGCATGCGGTTGAAGACCACAAATGCTTGAGAGCGATGCTGTTAAGCGTCTTCAGAGCTCTAGAATAAACAAGGACGCAAAGGCATGAAGCAGCTCATCTGCTTCTGAAACAGGTCCTAATTAAGTTAGGCTGGCAAAGCAGTAGGATCTGGAGATAATCTGGCTCTGCACTCAAAAAGCTTGCCACTTAATGAAGAGGGGTGAGAGACATGCTGTGTCCTCAGATGTCCTCAAGGGAGGACACAGGAATGTGAGACTCTCCTTCAGAGGCAGAAGCCAAGAGCCAGGAGGGATTCTGAGGAGGGAGTGACTGACGGCTTGCAGTGAAGAAGCTGGCAAAGGAAGGAGTCTTTAAATGCATTCAAAGCTAGGGCCTCAGATAAGATGAGGGCCTGGGGCTGGTGAAGAGAGTCCAGGAAAGGAGATGGTGGGTTAGCCTAGCACCTCTGCCCCTGAGTGCGCCTGCCTCCCGGGATCTGGCGACAATGCATATTCTGACTCAGTTCCTCTGGGCAGGGCCCCAGATTCTGTGTTTCTACAGTGCTGCACCCTGAACCTCCAAAGGAAGAGAGAAAGTCCTTGGCAGGTTTGGAGGCCTTAGGCTAGAAATAAAAATGGCAGGAATTTGACATTAAAACTGTGGTCAAATTCCAGAGAGAGCTGAATATCAGAGCAATGAGATAACGTTGCTTGTTTGGAGCGTTTCCTACCAAGTCAGCCCTGCAGTGTGGTCTGCTCGCAGGAGCAGCAGCCAGAGACTTACTGAGCTAGTACTATGTACAGGCTGCCTTCTCACTGCAGGAATTCAGCAGCCACCCAGCTCCAGGGGAGGTTGCAAGGTATTAGGGTGAGAGGGACAAATAAATGGTGCAGATAAACAAGTAAGTTCAGGGACTGGGGCTGTGGCTCAGTGGTAACACGCTTGCCTAGCACACGTGGGGCCCTGGGTTCGATCCTCAGCAGCACATAAAAATGAAATAAAGGTATTGTGTCCCCCTAAAACTAAAAAATCATATAAAAATAATAATAATAATAAGTAAGTTGGCAGTGTTACCTGCCAAGAAGCAGTGAGGGAACTAGGGCAAGGAGAAGCGGACCGACCAGAGAGGGTGAATTGCATTTTCAAGAAAGGTGGTCAAGGTGTGTTAAAGACATAGGGTGCTGAGGGCTGCTCTGGCCATGGGGGCCGTGCTGTGGGCGGATTCCCCCAAGTTTTACAGGTGAGGAAACTAAGACCCAAAGGCTAAGGTAACTTACCAAGGATCTCCTGACTGAGCTCAAGTTCATGGCTTTGACCTCTATTCAGCCGCCTTCTTCAGCTCAGTGTCTTTGGGCCTCTCTGGTCACTGATGTCTCTAGCAATAAAGATAAGTGCTGTCCTTCTGCCAGGCACTGGTCACTTCCCCCTGCACGACGGGCAATGCCCCCCACACACCTAGAGGGCCGCACAGCCTACACAGGGCAGAGGGTTCTCCTCAACCCAGCGACCCCAGGCCCAGCCCTTACCCTTAACTGAGGAAGCGTCTCCACTGCTTCCTACCTAGGCCTCCTCACCATCTGGCTGTGTGGCCATGGGCACCTCCGTGACCACCTGGACCTCAGGGTCGTCATCTGTAAGTGGAGATGCCTCCCAGAGCTGCTGGGAAGATTAGATGATATATACAGCCAGTCTTCTGCATCTGAGGCTCCGCCTTCATGGATGATTCCACCATGATCAAAAAGGAAAACCCTGTCCAGACTGAGGAAGCACTCTCCTTTTTCTCTTGTCATCATTACCTACATAATAAAATCTAACAAGTGTTATGTTGTTATATATATATACACATATATTATAATATATACATGTACATATATATATATATATATATATAATAACGTTGTATTGGGTTTGATTACAGCATATGGCAGGACACCTCTGGGCTATCTGAACATTCTCCATTGTCCCTCAGGGAATTCAGCATCCTTGGATTTTGGTTCCCAAGGGGAGAGTTGGGAACCAGTTCCTTGAGAACACTGAGGGACAGCTGAACGATAAGGGCTCCTTATTTGGGGTCATCCTTCATGTCCCAGGCACTGTGCTAAACAGTGCATGTCCCTTCTCCTAGCTGTTCTTCCAACAGCCTGACCCCTGGGACAGCAGCAGCACCCTATGGTGACCATGATGGAGCTGCAGCTCACTGAGAGGTGAGGAGTCACGTCACCCTGGCCAGCTACGGAGCTCGGAGAGGAGCCCAGCGAGGTCTGCCGTCCGCAGCAGGGGCCTGCAGCCGTACCTCCACTCTTGCAGGAGCTTCAGCTGCTGGGGCTGGACGGAGCAGCGGGAGTGGCAGGAGGCGAGTTCGAGCCCTGCAGGTGAGGAGGAAGCATCTGAGCAGGCTGCGCGTCAGGCAGGGGGCAGCTCGAGCAACCACAGGGACAGCAACGCCACAGTGTCTGAGGAGCAGAAAGGCCAGCGTGGCTGGGGGAGGGTGAGACCAGAGGACAGACAGTCAAGGATGAAACTGGTCAGTGGGCGAGGTGACACTCGGTGACATCTGAGGCCAGGTGCTACAAATGGGTACAACTTCTGCCTGGTTCTCCCTGCACCGCAGCCCTCACCCTGCAGCGGGGCCCCGAGAGCAGCCCCGACAGACCTCTGCAGAGGCGGGGAGAGGCAGGGGTCAGCCCCAAGCCCACTCCCCAGGGGAGTCCCCCTGGTGTGAGTGAGTGGGTCCACTTACGCGCGGTGTTTTTATTTTTTATTTTTATTTTTTAGATTTATGACAATTTGAAGAAACTCCAGATAAACTATGTAGTCTAGAAACATTGAAAACATGAAGACCAATGTAGGTGCGCCACGAACGTCTAAACCAAATGTAGGCAATCGTCTGTCCCCCCATCTGCTACCAGAGCATACACCCAAATCAAGGAGAAGAGTCACAACTTATCAAGACTGACGCTTGGCCTTGCGGCCCGTGTGCGGGGCCGTTTGCAGAGGAAACAAGCACCGGCCCACGGAGATGTCCTGTGGAATCATAAACCACTGAGTTAATGTCAGGGCCACCGTCTGCTGCCACCTGTGAGCTCCAGTGTGCCCAGCATCCGCTTCAGACACCATGCCCTGTGATGCCGATGACCTCTGCACGAGCCGTTCGTCTCCCTAGCAAAGTGCGTGTCACAGTGAAGTCCCTTCCCACAGCCCTCGAGGACTTTTCAGTGTAAGCAATACTTAGACAAGGCAGGCGTTGGTGACCGCTTACGTCACTGCTGCAGCTTCCAGGCCACAGCAGGCTCTGAGCAGTTAACCAGTGTGTGGCCAGTGCTGACACGTGCACCTGGTCAGCTTTCTGTCACTGGGACAAGTTTGTGGGGCGTCAAAAGTGACATGAAGATTTGCCACCATGTTCGGAGTTGGTGCTCCTAACCCCCGAGGTGTTCAAGGGTCCACGGTCGGCCCTTCCAGCAAAGCACCCGAGGGCGAGCAGACCGGCCATCCCCACGGAGCCCTGCCCCACTGCAAAGGCATCATGAGTGACATAAATGATGGTGGCCGTTTGGGGCTACAGCACTTGGGGTGGCTTGGGCGCACAGCGGGGAACCCCTGCTGCAGAGGCTTTGCTGGGTCACCCAGCTAGGAAGTGTGAGGGGAGGTTCGAGACCGACCCTGTGACCCTCGGCCATGAGGGCCAAACCTCCTGCCACCTCCTTGCTGGGCAGCTTCAGGCAAAGCTCCGTGCAGAGCAGACAGAGCCAGGGTCAAGGCCTCGAGTCAGTGACGTGCTCCTGGGGTGTGCCAGGCCCCAGGCCCCAGGCCCCACTCTGGAGCGCAGAGCACCTTCCTCCATCAACCTCGGGACTCTCACAGCTGGCCAGACCTGAGGGGGTCTCAGCAGGCCCCACGCCTCTCAGGAATGTCTGGGGGAGCTCACGGCCCTCTCCTCTCGGGTCTCCGGGCTCTGAGCTTTGGGCCGAGCCCAGGAGTCTGCCTCATTTGAAAATAGTTGTGAACTGCACTGATTTATAATCCAAATCTGCTGAATGGCACATATTTGAAAGGTAGGAGTGATCAGCATGGACTTAGGTCCACAGGTCACTTCTCCATTAGTGGTGGCACTGCATGGACAGGTCTGCTCTGGCTTGCCATCTCAGAAGCTTCAGTCATGGCGTGGGCCTCCTGCTTTGGACCTGGGCAGCACAGGACTCCAGGGGCAAGCCTGTGGCACAGCTGCCTGCTCACCTCAGGGCAGCCAGGAAGCAGAGAGAGGGAGGGGCCGGCCACCAAGAGCCCCTTAAAACACTTAGCTTCCCTGCCACGAGGCCCCTCCTCCTGAAGGTTCCCACCACCTCCCAAGGGCGCCAGGGGCAGGGAAAGGAGTTTGGCACATGGCCTTTGGGGACATCCCCATTCAAACTGCAGCGTGCCAGGTCTGCAGATTCATCTGCACAGACGGACCTGCAGCAGAGCCCGACCGCCAAAGCTTACCCGTGTCCTTGTCCTTCCTTCCTCCCCTCGCCAGACAGCCACTCTTGGGGACTGTCACAGTCGGTCACTGTGCACTTCAAAGCATCTCGTATACTGAATCACACTCCTTCTTCCCTGGCTTCTCTCACACAGCTTGACCATTTTGGGGTTCATCCTCATAGTCCATGCACCACAGTTCATTCCTTTTCATCACTCACTAAGATTCCACATGAATATTGATGCCACAACACCCATCATCTGCAGACAGACACAGGGCTGCCTCCAGTTGGGGACCTTTTCCAATAAAGCTGCTGTGATCATCCATGTACTCAGGTAGACCCAACAGTTGAATAACTGAGCCATGCAGCGGGTGACATTGAACTTTCTTTTTATTTGTTCTAATTAGTTGTACATGACAGTAGAATGCATTTAAGCATTTTGATAAATCATACATAAATGGAGGGTAATCTCTCATTTTGCTGATGGTACATATTGCAGGATCACATGGGTCATGCAGTCATACCCATGTACATGAGGGAATAACAGAAGCTGGAGAATATCATGCTAAGTGAAATAAGCCAAACCCAAAAATTCAAGGTTGAATGTTTTCTCTGATAAGTGGATGCTAATTCACAATAAAGGGCGGCGGGTACTAGGGAAGAATAGAATTACTTTACATTAGGTAGAGGGGGCTGAAGGGAGGGAAAGGGGATGGGGGTAGGAAGGACAGTAGAGTGAAACAGACATTTAACATTTTAAAAATTGCAAAACTATCTTTGCCAAGTGTCTTGGCATCTTGCATCCCTTGCAACAGTGTATGAGAGCTCTGGTTGCCCCAGATATTCATCAATAGTTGGTAGAGTTTTGAACCTGTCAGTCAATCGTATTGTATGCATGGTTTCCCAATTCCAGGTTCAGTGGAGTATTATTGGTAGATTGAAATCAACCACTGGTGGGAGCATTTACACCACAGGCATTTACAAACACTGTTCATCACTTACAAGCACAGTGTCCATTCTAGTGGGTATTTAGTGGTGTCGCTGCCTCCTCTTTTGCATTTCTCCAAAGACAGAGGATGTTGAGAATCTTTTCATGTGCTCAAGAATCATTCTCATGTCTCCTTTGGAGAAGTATCTGTTATAATATTCACCCAATTTCTCATTGGGTTGTTGGTCTTATTATTAGAGTGTCAGAATTCGTTACATTCTGAAGACAAATTCTTTTGCTGACATGTGTTGCAAGTATTTCCTCCCAATCTGTATATTCCCTGTTCATTTTCTTAGTGGTGTCCTTCAAAGAACAAAAGTTCTTATTCTAATTGAAGTCTTATTTATCATTTTTCTCTGTTGTGATCTGTGCTTGTGTTCTATTAAAGAAAATTCTGCCTACCCCGGGGTTGTAAAGATATTCCCCTGTGGTTTTATTCTAGAAGTTTTGCAGTTTTAAGAGTTTATCCTGAAATATGTATAATCAGAAAAACGAGAGATTACAATCCATTTATTTATGTATAAATGCATTCTACTGTCGTGCAACTAATTAGAACAAATAAAATTTTTAAAACTAAAACTAAAAAAGGGTTTAAAACTTTCAATATTTTTACATTTGAGTCTAATTAATTTTGAGTTAATTTTTATGTCCTGGATGGAGTATCAGTAGTTCATTTTTTATTCTACATTGATATCCAGCGCTACTTGTTGAAAAGAGTTCTTTTGGGACCCTTGTCAAAACAATTAACCAGATATGTATGGGTCTATGTATGAACCCTCCTTATCTGCTCCACTGATCTATGTGTCTATATTTTTACTATGGATAATAAGTTATCCAAGTCTAGCTCTTTCTTAAAATTAGCTTTGTTATTCTACATGTTGGTATATGAGGATGCAATTAATAATTTTAAATTCATTTATTAATTTTGGTAGTTGTTTTATTATTCTTCCTTGGATTTTCTGCATAAATCATCATATCAGTTGCAAGGAAAGGTAGAGTTATTTCTTCCTTCCATATGACATGTTTTCTTTCCTTATTGCAATGGTTAGGTACTCCAGAATATTATTGGACAGAATGGTAAGAGCAATGCTCTTGTTTTGTTCTGGATCTCAAGGGGAAACAATTCAATCTTTCTTCATTAAGTATGCCAGTTTCAGGTTATTATTATTTTTTGGATGCCCTTTAGCAGTTTGAGGAACTTCCCCACTATATAATTTTTTTCAAATGCATTTGCTGCATTTTCTCTTTATTTTGATATTCTTTTTGATATTTGATATTCTATTTTGATATTGCAAAATATAATGTTTTTTTCAAATGCATTTCCTGAATCCATTGAAATAATCATTTGGTTTTTCTCTTTATTTTGATATTCCTTTGAATTATGTTGATTGCTTTATTTTCAAATACAAAACAAAGCTTTCATTTTTTGGAATAAACTCTATTGGTCATAATGCATTATTATAGTTCTGTATTATTGTCTTCAGTTTGCTATTAATTCTTAAGGATTTTGTGTTTATAGTTCTGAAATATTGGTCTATAATATTCTTTTTTAAGCTTGTCTGTCAGATTTGGGCATTAAACTTTCACTGGGCTTATAAAACAAGAAGTAATTCCTCCTTTATGGTTCAAAAATACTTGTAACATATCAGTTTTATTTCTTCTTGAAATATTTGATAGAATTCATTAGTGAAACCATCCAAGCATGAAATTATCTTCTTGGGAAGGTCTTTCATTAAAAATTAATTTCTTTAATAGGCATACAGTTATCTATATATTTTGCATTTTGTGCATGTCAATTTTGGCAAGTTCATTTTTCAAAATATTTGTTATTTCAGTTAGTTTGTCAAATTTATTGGCATAAACTTTCATGTTATTTTGTTATTATCCTTTCAGTGTCTCTAGGATCTGTGCTGTAATCCCTTTTTTGTTTCTTATATTGGTGATCAATGTTCTTCCTTCTAGTTAAAAGTTTGTCAGTTTCGTAAATTATTTTTAGCAAACTTTGGTGTTCGCTAATTTTCTCTATTTTCTCTCTGTTTTGCATTTTATTAACCTTTGTTCTTGTTGTTATTTTCTTCTTTCTATTTGCTTCAGTTTATTTTACTCTCTTTTCCTATTTTTTAAAGCAGAAACTTAGTTGACTTAAGATGTATATTCTTTTCTAACACATGCATTTAAAGCTATAACTTTTCCTCTGTAATTGCTTTGGCTGCATTCCACATATTCTGGTATGTCACATTTTTGTTTTTCAATCAAAATATTTTCTAATTTCTCTTGTTTTGTCTTTGGCCCATAAGTTACTTAAAGATATGTTATGAAAGTTCCAGATATTTGGGTTTCCCAAATATCTTATTATTATTAATTTCTAGTAATTCTACTTTGGTTAGAAAGCTTAATTGTTGTGCCCACTTTTTTTGCGAAAATAATCGGCATAAAATCTGTAACAATTATGCAATAAAATATGATATCTGTTTCTTCTCAATAGCTCTCAGCTCTAAATAATCTTCATGTCACAGTGGTACACTTGGGGACATTATATTCTGTTATGCTTCAGATAGAAAAGAAATGATGCTATCATTTTCATCTCATAATAGGAATAAATAAAGCTATGATATTGAAAGAAAAAAAAGAGCACACATTTTTATGATTGTTATCCTTAAATGTATTGAGACTTGTTTGAGAAACTGGGATGTGACCTATCTTGACATACACTATAGGTAATTAACTATAATTTGTCCATAATTATTTTAGGCAAGTTACTTAATCTTTCTGTTCTCAGTTTATTCATCCATAAGAGGATGATATCAGCAGTCCTAACCTCAAAGGGTTATTGCCTTGCCTTGGTAACTTATCCTCCTTCATGCCCCACCTTAATGGGACCTTTCCCAGGGGGCCACTCCTGACTATACTCAATCCAAGCTCAATCCACTTAGTAGAGTTTGTCATGGTCCCTGGTTTCCCTTTAAGGCACTTAGCACAATTTGTAAGCACCAAGAGGGCAGAATTCAGGATTCCATTGTCTAGCTCTGGACCTAGAAAGGACACTCATCATGTTTAACAAACATCTTCTGAATGAATGGCTGATCTAAACTCCAGATGTGTGGCCCAGAGGACATCGCTTTTCTTGTCTGAGAGTTTCTTTCCTCCTCTGTGAAAAGGGTGACCCCATCCTTCTTCCAAGGGCTCTAGAGAAGAGTTTCATGTATTTGGTGAAAGTCTTAAAAGAAAGTCAGAGATATCGCCAAGCAAGTAAACCACCATACAGTGCATCCAACCAGAAGGCACTGTGAAGACCCCTAGAACTGATTGGTAGTCTCAGCATATCCATGGAGTACTATGGGGTGCTTTAGAAAACGTGGCCTGTTATGATGGAAAAGATTCGTGACAAGGAAACATGATGAAGATCGGCCCCCAGAAGTGCTCATTTCTCAGAGGTGTTTGGAGAAATACTTGGAAATTTTTGACATTTTTTATTTCTTGGGGGTAAAATTAAAATTGGGGGGACACTTTTCATTTCCAGCCTATTTGAGATTGTTAGCATGGACAATTATTGCTTTTATAAATAACTCATTCATGCGTGCTTATAGCATGATGGTGGCCAGTTGCTAGCAGGACAGAGCAGGCTCCTCCTCTTCGTCTATTCACTTTGTGCTGAGCCTCCAGACAATTTTGACAGCTGGAGCAGGCCCCAAAGCCAGGCGCCAGCCTGTCACTCAGCAGACAGCTCCCCATGCTGGTCGGTAGGCCCTGCTCCTACTCCTGCCCCATGGCCTGCGCCTGCTTTCCACACCAAGACAAACACAAACAGCCCTCTCTGGGCAACGAGGCCAGCAATGGCAGTGACTGGCAGCTGGGAGCTTGATTTCCGACCTCTTCCTCCCCGTGCCTGCTGGGACGATCCTCCAGACACCCTGGCTGCAGCTCTCGCCACGGTGCCAGGCTAAGGACTGGGCAAGAAATCTTTAGCAGGTCAGCCCACATATCACTTCCCCTTCCGGGGTGCTGCCTGGCACTTCCCAAGAGCAAGAGATTTATTGGCACCTGGCTGGCTGCCTTGCCCTCATGCAGTCCCCGGCTCCCAGCAGGTCAAACCAAGTGGCTCCACCCAGCAGGGCTGCACCTGGGAGGCTCCAGAAAGCTGAAGAAAGGCCGCCTATCAGAAGGCCTGGTGAGACACGCTGTGGGCACAGGGCATACAGAGAGAGGCAGGTGAGCTGGCATTCTGATTCTGACCCCGTGACTCTGCAGTCCTGAAGGCCCGGGGTGCTCCACCTCTGAGCAGGTAGCAGGCCCAGGTTGTCTGTTCCACTGTATTCAAAGTTGGTTCCACTTTGATCTCCCTTCTTCCCTTGCTGCTGTTCACACGGGTGAGGCGCCTTCCTGAAGCTATCCCAGGGCAATTTTCTGCCTTTGAAGTCCCCAGAAACCCCTGCCAAGAGCTGTTCTGGTGTGAGGAGGCTGCAGGGGCGGGCGCCCTGGTGCCGTTGCCGCACGGGGTGCCAGAACTGGAATGCCAAGACATCAAAGGGAAGGTGGCAGCAGAGCATGAGTGAGCCCAGCTCCAGCCTCGATTTGGCCCCACAGGCCTTCGCCCCACTCCCAGGCCTTCCTGGGAGCTTGGCCCAGGAAGTCTGGAGACCTGACTTCGGATGCTTCTGGAAGTCCTGTCTCTTTGCATCTTGGAAAGGAGCAAAAGTGCAGTCCAAAGTGCCCGGCTGCATGGTCTCTGTCAGCCCTGCTCCCCTCCAGCCTCCAGAGTCTGCATCTGTCAACTGAGGAGGCAGTGCGGGCCCCCAGATGCCACCTGTCTGCCATGGGCCACTTCACGTCCACAGTAGGTTCTCTTTAGTCCTCTTTAAAAATCCCGTTGCAAATAGGGCAAAGGCTACAGCTCGTGCTTGGCACGCACAGAGCCTGGGGTCCACTCCAGCACCCCCAGAAAAACAAGAAATACAAATTAATTATTAATAACCTCCAGCTTTTAAAAGTTTGGAGATTTTATGCCAGTTTCTACATTTTGGATTCCTTCGCCAAACAAATGGTAAGCCTGGTGATACCAGGCCACTGTCCAAATTGGCAGGTGGCACAGGAACTGTGTAATAGCCGCCACCTTTGTAAGAAAGCTACGTCCCAGCTGTTGACTGTCCCACCAGGCTGCTGCTTTCACACCCTGTGACCATTTAGGTTTGGGGCCCCTGAACTGGATTATTCCATTTTATGTTGAGATGTGGCACATCAACCCTACCAGGCATCACAGACCCCCACCCCGGGAAGACAACAACCATCTGGCAGGCCTGGCAGGCTCCCCCTGCTCTTGTAGGTACAAGTTAAACACAAGCAGAGATTTCTTAGAGAATGGCTCATGAGTCTCTGAGGATCCCGTGAGGATGCTGATCAGGATGCAGAAATACGTGGGCCCCAACCCCAGGCTGCTGCACCAGATCCTCTGGGGGTGGAATCTGGAACTCTGCCTTTTCAGCAAACTCCTCAGGCGACGTCCTAGCCACGAGAAAGCTTTGCAAGCACTAGTGGAAAGGAGACCCCACAGTGCCTTGCAGGTGTGCTCAGCACCCAGTGCATTCTCTGCATCCCTGAGGAAGGGAGTCAGTACCTACTGAGCACCCCATCATCTGGGTCCCACACCCAACACCTCTGGGAGCTATAGCTGTCCCCTGGTATCTGCAGAAGGCTAATCCCAGGACACCAGTGAATACCCATGCCCCAAAGGCTCAGGCCCCTTATAAATTAGTGTCCTGATCACTTCCAACTGCACACAGCCTCCTGCAAACTCCACATCAGGGCTGGAGATACAGCTCAGTTGGTAGAGTGCTTGCTCTGCATGCACAAAGCCCTGGGTTCAATTAATTCCCAGCACCAAAAAAAAAAAAAAAAAAAAAAAAAACTCCACATCACCTCCACGTGGCCTGTCACACCCAGGATCAGGCAGGTCCTGGGTGCATGGTCAGCACACTCTATTTTTTTAAGGGAATAAGGACAAGAAAATGCCTGCTCATGTTCAACATGAGTGCATTCTTTCCTGAATATTCTCAGCCCACAGTGAGTAGAAGCCACGGGTGTGGAGTGCGGGGACACGGAAGGGGACTTTGCTGTTGTCACCACTGTTGAACAGGTGGGGATCTAAAGCAAAGAGGCTGGATGGAGCAGCCACGATGGCAGAGCCGAGTTCACACCTGGACCAACCCCAATGTCGCTGCATGAGAGCGCAGCTGCTGACCTCTCTCTGTCCAGCCGGGAGCAACAGGGGAGGGAGCCACCTTCACTCTGGCCTGTGCCAGGGGAGTCCGAGGGCCAGAACGCCCAGAAGAAGCAGAGGGGCTGTGGTGCTGTGGACCAGCCACCATCTCCGTGAAGCCCATTTCCTGTGGCCAGTGGGGCCCAATGACTGGGTTTAGTTTGTTCTCGTGTGGCAGCAAGTGGCAAAGTGATTGTAATTTGATTTTGGTCGCTGACTTTGAGTGGCAGCTCTCCAGATTCACAGAGGCTGGGCCACTTTCCTAGAGAACCGGAATTCAGACCTGGGACCCGGTGGCTTGCGGCTGCTGTAGGGCAGTTCTTGGTTTTGCAACGCATCTTCCCACTCGCCTTTCCCCGCCCTCGCTGCAGGTCTACATCAGGCACACCACCGAAGTTCTTGCCCTTGGAAAAGCACTGTAGTTCCCGTGGGAGAAAGAAACAGCACAGGGGCAAAACCAGAGTCCTGGCAGTGCCCACTGGCTGCCCACCTCTGACCAGGCCATTCTCCCGGAGGTGGCAGTGAGCAGAGAGCAAGCTTCCCGAGCTCCCCTTTGCAGCAAGTCCCTACAGGGGTCATCACATTTACTCAGGATGGCACTATGCAGTCCCAGCAGCCTGCAAGGCCCTGGATCCAAGTCAGCTTTGCTACTGATGCAGTTGTGTGTCTGCGGACACGTGGCTTCTCTTCTCTGAGCTTTGGTTTTCCTACCTGGAAATCTTGTTGGATAGTTTCTGAGACCATTCTAGTTGGAACATTCTGTGAGCATCCTAGTACCAGGCATACACTGAATGGAAGGAAGGGGAGGTAAGAGAGAGAGAGAGGGCAGGAGAGAAGACACCAGGTAAAAGCCCTTCCACAGATGCAGGAGTGGGGGTGCTTCTCTGCCTCCAAGGCCGCTGCCTCAGATCTGTCCACACGCTCGGAGTGGAGTGGCTGATAATTTAATACACCTTTCTCACTCTCATTGAGATGCCACTTTTAGACTTGTGTTATCTTCAAAGAAAATGAGTCAATTAGAGGATGCAAACGAGACCGCTTCTTAAGCGACCTTGTCAACTATTAATTCACCCAGTTGGACGTGATGGCACAGGGGCTGGGTCTCTAGATGGCGGGAGAGGAGGGACACGCTGCTGGCTCCTCATCTCTGGGAGGCAGCCCCAGCCACACCATTTGCCCATGGCCCAGGGCTTTGTCTCCAAGGAAGCTGGCTTCATCTGCAGGATTCTTTTTTCTCCCCTGCCCCTGACAAAATGAACCAATCTCAAGAATGCCTTCCCCTTCCTACTGTGCAGATGGGACTGGAATCATGGCTAACCGACGGCCTGGCGGGGCCATGGAGAAGGAGATGCTGCTCTTGGGAAAATGAGTATCGGGACTTTGCAGGATGTTTTGAGGAAGCAACTTTGTGAAATGCTGTTTGAGCAGTACAGGGCAAACCCTAGAAGTTTCCTCGCAGTGATGTCAGTGGGGGCCTGTCTGCCTCTGCAGATGGAGCTGAGATTACCTCGAACACCCCATCATCCACAGCAGGTAAGAGCCCAGTTCTACCCCAGATAGCAACCAAGAACGCATGGCATGGACTCTGTGCTTCCCAAAAATTTGTATGTCAAAGTTCTAAACCCCATCCCCCGCCGTACCTCAACTGTGACCTTATTTGGGAATGGGGTCACTGCAGATATATATTTAAAATATGGCCACACTGGAGGAGGGGTTACCTACTGCAATGTGCCTGGTGCCTCATGTGGAGGTGAAACCTGGAGACAGACACATACAGAGGTGGGTGACGTCTGCAGGACAAAGACCAGGGAGAGGCTGTGAGTCCCTCCAGCCCTGAGAGGGAACCCAGCGGGAAACACCCTCATCTCAGGGTTGCAGCGTCCAGAACTGAGAGACAGTCATCTGCTGTTCAAGCCACTTGGTCTGTGGTGCTTTGTCATGGCGGCCCTGCCAACTAACGCACCCATGCACCACCCCTGAATAGTGGGATTCGGGAGCTTCGGCTCTCCGGGACCCTGCCTCCTGGCCCGGCCTCTTCCTGTACCCCCACAACCCAGGAGTCAGACGGGGCCTTCTTTGGCAGACACACTGATGGGAGCTCATGCAAAGCTTCTATGAGCGAATTGAAGGTTTGGGGAGCACAAGCCAGGGCCACCCTGTGGGGCCTGCTGTCCCCCACCACTCTCCTCCATCCCCTCCATCCCAGAGCTCCCAGCCCCATCCTCTGGCATCTGGCACCTGCTGACTTCTGGGCTCTTGGCAAAGTGTCCTTCCTCCCAAGTCCCGTCAACATGTTTGTGTGGGCAAAGCCGCTCTCTCCCTAGTTGGCACAATCTGTTAGGACGAGTCCACTGTTGCCAGCCTCACTACAACAAGAGAGAGACTGACTGTGCGCTTTCTACTGCCGGTGACAAATTGCCACAGCACCAGCAGCTCACACAGCCCACAGGGCCACACACGCGGGTGCACGCGGGAGCTTTTGCACAGATCTTAGACCGTACCCTGGCGTGCTGGCTGGTGAAATGGGAACTTGCTCACTGTGACACGGTCACGGAGGGTCACATCTCCGCTGTGTTGTATCTGCCGTCGTCTCTTGGTCAGACTCTGCTGTCGAGTCAGAGGTGGCTCATACTCAAGGGGAGGGGACTCTACAGCCCAGAGGAGAGGGAGGGACAGCAGGAGGCCGTCCTGATTTGGTGGTGGTGTCCCCGCAGTGCTGCAGACTCAACCCAGAGCCCCCTCACGCTGGGCAAGCGCCCCACCACGGGGCCGCACCCCAGCCCTGCACGCCGTCCTAAGTTCCAGCTGCGCATGGCAGCCTAGCAGGCACCATGGCAGACGTCAGCCCCCCTCGCTCAGGGCTGAGCCTGATGGGTCCAAAGGTGGCTCATGTCCTTACCATGACAAGCTTGAGAGCAACCTGTGACCCAACCCAGCCACCCTGCTGCGAGGTCCTCTGAGCAACTTCTGAAGGGTTTCCCACCCTAAGGAAAGTGATGTCTCCCTTTTCAGTCTCAGGATGCTTCGTGTTGAGGTGGAACCTTGGGCCCACACAGTCATCTTGCTACCAGCTTGAGGATGAAGCCAAATCCCAGCATGGAGCCCAGGACATGGAAGAAGCTTGTGTGGGAGTTGGCCGCCCTGAACCCGCTCTGTCTTGCCTCGAGTTAGCGTTGTGGTCACTTGCAGCCAAATCCACCTACTACAGTGGGACTCTCCAAGGACAAAGCAAGCTGGAGCCCAGAGTGCCTGCAGAGGGGACCCTCAGTCTGTGCTGTCAGTGAGGGCAGGTGACTCAGAGTTCTCACTACATGCTCTACAGCCAGGAACCGGGGAGCAACACCAGTGCTCCCCACTGAGAATCGAGAGCCACAGCACAGCACGTCGTTGGCTGTGCCCACTGTCCCCAAGGACAGCACACCCTGGGCTGGCCATTCTCCACTACTCCAGAGGCAGGAGGGTCACTGTAAGTCGTGGAGATTGATGGCCTGAATGAGACATGACAGTCAGTGTCGCTGGCCTAGGAACAATGGGCCTCCCAGTCTCGAAAGGAAAGGAGAGGAGCTGATACCTCTCAAGTGCCTTCAAAGCACCTGCATGTGCGGGGACCTGCAGGCCTCTCATCCCTCCTCACTGTCCTGTGCACAGTTTATTTTGCCTGTTTTGCTAGTGGGAGCACTAAGGTCACAGGTGACACTACACACATCAGTGAATGCCACCATTCAGCATAAACCGCTCCTGCGGAACATGCCGCTTTGCTTTAGGAGATGGCTAACCCTATAATTGGCTCCAGTCAATTTTGTCAAGACCAAAGGGGTGTGTATGTTCCACCCCACATGGCAGAGGGGACTGCAGTCCTCCCGCTGAGGCTGAGCTAAGGCCAGGAAGCCCCCAGGCCTCCTCCATGGACCTTATGCCATTTGGCTCCATTGGACCAATGAGACGGTTGGGATTCGGCAGTTTTATACAACCTGCTCAAGGCCACTTAGCCGCTGGGCAGATGCATCCAGGATGAACCGGGACACTGGCTCTTCCTCCAGAGCCCCTCCACCACCGCCTCGTCCCCTTCTCCCTCTGACAAGGCAGGAGCGCATCTCCATTCAGTTCGCCCAGGGCAGCCGTGGGGCAGGTGTGTGGGTCACTGTCTCCACCTGGAGTGGAACAAGCTTGTGTCCTGCGACACAGGTTCTCGGGGCGGGTGTCCAGAGAGCGAGAGGGAAGCTGCTAATTGCTTGTTGGTTCAGGAGCGGTGTTATCTCTGTGGACGAATGTAAGAGTTTTCTGATGTCAGAAAATGCAAACTATGTGGCACAACCTGTTTGCCATTTAGTCTTTGCATTAGCAAGCTGACAGCAAAATATATTGCTCAAGCCCTGTAGGACTATTCCTTGCAAGTACCAGAAGGCATTTGCTCTGCCTCCCTCTTAACTCAAAAAAATAGTTTAAAAAAAAAATTACTGAGGATCTAGGTAGGTAAACTGCTGGGTGAGCCTATAGTGAATTTCAGATGGCTTTCTTTTTGTTCTGTTTTTTGTTTTCGTTTTTTATGAGCCTAATTATTGGTGTTTTCTGGCTTATTTTTTATTGGGGGATATCTTTAGATAGTCATCTACTTACTCATTACTTTACTTGGTCATCCATGCTTGAAATAGAGAAGTCGAGGTTGCTCTGCAGTATGGGGTGCAGTAGGTCTTCCCCTCTCCTGAGCCAGGTCTCCCTGCCAGGAGGCGACTTGACTGCAGCTTGAGCTACTTTGTGCTCAGACACACCTCTACGTCCCTGCTCACACAGGTGCTTGCCCAGCATGCTGCTTTGACCCAGATCACATCAGTTTTTCTCTGGATAACTGCAAAGCGATTTAGTTATCAGCCCCTCTGCATGGTCATTTAGGGAGTTTCCATGTTTTTCTTCACATATAATTGTGCAATTAATATTCTTGCATTAATGCATTTGTCCATATTTGCAAGTGTATCCGGGACATAAATTGCTAGAATTGCTGGGACAAAAGAAAAGTACTTTTTAATTTGAACAATTATGACCCAATTGCCAGATGCGTGCTTGACTCCAAACTGCACCGGCTCGCCTGTTTCTCCCAGC
Source organism: Glaucomys volans (assembly GCA_020662805.1). Taxonomy (NCBI): domain Eukaryota; kingdom Metazoa; phylum Chordata; class Mammalia; order Rodentia; family Sciuridae; genus Glaucomys; species Glaucomys volans. Next base: position 78,933 of record JAJEJO010001813.1, on the reverse strand, counting down.
CCCCAGCTCAGGGAGCTCTCAGGCTTCCAATCTCTGCCAATCTGCAAGGGACAAAGGGCATCTGGTAGGCTCGACTGCATTTTTCTCATTATGAGATTGAACAGCAGACGATCTCTTTAACAGACTTATTTTCCTCCTGGTTTTAATCTTAAAATACTCTAAATCCTCTTAGAAGTAGGTAGGGTTGGATCTTAAATCTGAATGGATTTATGTAATGGGTTTATGAAAGGGATAGAGTCAGTCAAAGGGGAGATCATGCTAAGTCAAGGCTCCCCCGCCCCCGGGCCCCCGGCCCATCCCTGATCCCTCTCCCATTGCAGGGCGTGTCCAGAGTGGTTGCTGCCCGTGGGTCTGCACACCACCCCTGGGCCACACCCCAGTCTGGGAAGTCAGGCCTCTGGACCTCCAGATCCTGAGCTCAGATTTCAGATGGGCTCATGGGCAGTAACGGCCACTCAGAGCACCAGATAAATGAGGAAATGGTGAGAGGGTCCCCTGAAAGACCAGAATCCCACTGTGGCCACTAGACAGACGCCTGGGTTTGCATCTGTTCCCAATCATAGACACTTCCTCTGCTCTCTCAGCTCAGCCTTTGCAACCTGCCGGTGACGTCAGAATTACTAGCGCACCTTTCCCAGATGAGGAAACTGAAGCCCAGAGAGCTTTGGCAACCTGCCCAACCACACACAGCCAGTGAGCTAGAGCTAAATCCAAAGCAGACCTGCCTGGCTCCCCGGCAGGGCCTGATGGCTGCCTCCTGAGGGCAGATACAGGATCCCAGCTGGTCTCCATGCTGGGACTCACCTGCTACAGGGACCCTCCTGGGCCAACTGAGGAGGTCTGAGCAACCAGCCAGCCCCTCAGGGAACAGAGGTAGCTCCCTGGCCTAGACCGTTCATATCACACGCGTCCCTGAATGTCCACAGCGTCTGGAGTGTGGAGTCCATGCCGCCATTTTAAATTCAGAACAGAGCTAGCACTGGAGTCCAGGCCGGTCGCACTACAAGTCTCCTGCTCCTTCCTCCCCTCCCCAAGAAGTCAAAGTGCTCTGCTAGTAAAAAAGAGTCAGTGGCTCCAGAACCTGTGAGACAAGACCGCTGGCCACTTGTCTCTCTCTCCAAGAGAGGGGACTCCTGAGAGGCCTGGGCAGTGTTATCGGGGCAGGGAAAGTGAGTCTGAAGACCTCACACTCCATCTGGAGTTTATCAGCCTCTTTCCCGGGTAGGATTACAGTAAACAATTATCTACAGATCTGGAGCCAGCAGGGACTTTGAAGGCCCCAATTGCCAAGGGGGGGCCAGGCGAGGGCAGGGCAGGGACCCGGAGATGAAAAAGTGGCCCGGGCATCTTATCTTCCTGCTGGAAGCAGACAGGCTGGCTGGGCAGTAGGGAGCGCTTCCCTGACCCAAGGCAGACGTCCTGCGGGCCACCAGAGATGGAGCGGGCACCTGGGGAGGACCCTCTGTCTTCTACTGGCTCTCCGTCCTCTTCGTCACTCAGTCGCCATCTGCTCTGTCTTACCATGGCTGGCCAGCTTTGAGCGCCTGCCATCAGCTGAGAGTGACCCAGGCCCCCATCAGCTCAGGACCCTCTGAGGAAGGGCCCAAATTAGCCCTATTTTTCAGATGAGGAAAGTAAGACCCCAAGAGGCCAAGTGACGGATCCGCGGGGTCTCGAGGCCCCACTCACTGTCCTCTCTGCCTGTCCTTCACTTTTAAGTTCCTTCTCCCTCCTCACTCCCCCCCTGGCTGCCACCCTCTCCTTCCTCCATCCTTTACACCCGCCAGCTCTGAACCCTGTGGTGGGTCAGGCCAGGCACCTCTGAAAGGCCACTACTGGGAAGGGAGAGGAGTGCACCCCACATCAGAGCTGCTCTGGGGCCCTGGTCTGGCCTCAGAGGCGCCTTTGTCCCTGGGCTGCCCGGCTTTCTTAACTTTGGGAACCTGATTCCGAAAGCCTCTTGAGAGTCAATTAATTGGTTTGGGAATCCAGATGGCTCCTCGGAGACCCCCTGCGGCTTCATCCTGAGCAAGGCTTCCTCTGGCCGATGTCCCTTCACTGACCACCAGTGAGGACCTGCTCTGGGCAGGCCCCGGGCCACCCACACCAGAGCTCATCCCGTCCTCCAGCAGTCTGTGCGTTCCTGCCTCCTCAGCTCTAGACCTGCCCCTCCTGAAGGACAGGACGTGGCACAGGCCTGTGTTCAGGGTCCGGGCGCCATTCCTTCCAGCAGGGCTTACTGTCCTCTTCTCCAGCACCTCACAGGGCCGGGCACTGGTCAGGTGCCGCAAGCCAGGATGGGACAGCCCATCAACTGTCGTGGCTACTGCCGTTCCTGGAGCTCCTCTGACCTGTCCCCTTCCCGGCCCTTCGCCTCTCCCACCCTTGTCCCAGCATCAGGGAGCCCTCTGTTTCCTGCAGACCGTAGTCCCAGGATGGCTTCTCCGTCTCTGGGTCCCCCAGCCTGCCCAGGGGTGTGGGGTGTGTGGGAAGCCGTGGCTGGATGTTTTTGCCCACTTACTGGAATTTGAATTTTCTTGATTTAGGAGCATTTACTTATCTTGATATTTAGACCAAAGTGAAAAAATTGGACTTTAAAGCGATCCTCAGGTGAGTTCTGCATTTCAGTCGTAGTTCTGATGCCTTTGTCCTGGGTTCAGGAGTTCAGGCTGCTCTGCTGCCTGTTCGCAGCCCTCAACTCCGTACATGTATTTCTGTTCCTATCTCTGCCATCTCCATACCTAGTGCTTACTGTGGAATTCGAGATGTTTCTGAGGCTATAAACAACAAAGGGGAAGGGAGGTAATGAAGTAAGAGGGGCAGATGTTTCAGATCTGGTTGAGAAAGGAGGCTGAGTAGGGCGCCACTCATCAGAGAGCATCTTCTCCCTGTCAGGGGCTGTTTCTGAGAGTCCCCGCTTATCTTATTAGCCCTCACCACAAACCTTGGGGGCAAATGGACTATCATCCCTATTTCACAGATTAGGAAACTGAGGTTTCAAGAGTAAATTGCCCAAAGATGTCTCCATGGGAGAGTGATAAGCCAGCGTGTGCACCCAGGTCTAACCCAAGCAGGGGGAGGAGGGTGCGGAGAGGTGGGCAGAAGGGCAGCCAGGACACTTGGAGACCCTCTGTGTGCCAGCTCCGTGGTGGACGTTGAACACCCAGTAGCTCTTACAGGCGGGAACCCTGAGGCTCAGAGAGATGCAGAGGCTTGCCCAGGTGCGTGGAGGGAGAAAATAATGGGCTGTTGGTTCCACACTCTGGGACACCACCCAGATGGGAGCCTCATTTTTGTTGAGATCTGAAAGGCACCGATGTGGGCTGGGGGTGCACCTCCGTGGCGCCGTGCTGGGCTGGTGTGCACAAGGACCTGGATTTCATCCCCAGCACTGTCAAAAAAAAAAAAAAAAAATCACCCAAAGACAGCCTTTCCCCTGAAGTAGGTGTGCTGACCTCCTCCCTCTGCCTCTCCATCCAGATTCCCAGTAAAGACTCGCAGCCCCACCCAGCCTGAACCCCATCAGCAGAATGTCAACTTAATCTGGCCCAAAGTTCATGCAAAGGTTTGCAGAATCCCCAAAAGGCGACAGACGCTCCCTGGTTGGAGGATGACTCACAAATGTGGGGTTGAGACTTTGACAGTCTTAGGTTCAGAGGATCCAGACCCAGGTGACATTATGGCCCCACAGAAAGCACCCGGGTGACCCAGAGCAAGAAGGCAACTGACTGGCTTCTGGGATGGGAGCCTGTGGACCAGAATCTGGCCCAGCCCCTTCCAGTGAAGGTGTCTGGGCCAGAAAACTGTAAAATAGGGGCAATAAAGACAGATCTCCCAGAATTGCTGGAACTTTAAATATAAGGTGTCCCTCGAGCTGCCCATGCAGAGTGCTGGAGGGAGCCAGCATTGTTATGAGAGGCATTGACAAGGACTTCAGGGAGGTTGGTGGTAGAAGCTGAATCTGGGGCTGCAGGCAACTGCCCAGGTCAGGACCTGCCCAGCGTCTGCAGTCCCAGCCCGGCTCCACGCCACCTGTAGTCATTTCAGTTTTCCTTTAAGAGACCTTTGCCCTTCTCTGTTTGATCACAAGTGTCTGCTCATCAAGGATGTAAACGGAGGGGCTGAGGGCGTCATTCGGTGGTGTGGTGGAGCAGGAGGCCCTGGGTTCCATCAGCAGCACCGAAACCAAAAACAAGATAAAAACAACGAAACAACACTGTCACCGGTGGGGAGGGATGATCAAAGCCAAGAACACTCAGGGCCCACTCGGGTCCCAGCAGGCTCTGGTGAAATCCAGAGTCTCAGGCTAGGAGAAGAGTTAATGATAAACCAGCCGCACCCAGCACTTGCTCCTCAGCCACCCAGACACCAGCAGAAGATCCAGAAGGGGCGGCGACCACATCCCAAAGCTGCGGGACCCTGGAGACAGGGAGGGGGCTTTCAAAAACCCTGGAAAACTGAGATTCAAAGGTGAGAAGAAGAAGAGGGGGCTTACAGCACCACTCCCCCTCCTCAAACCCAGGGCCCCGCATCCTCCTAGTCCCCCTCTCCTTGATCCTTCCATGACGCCCATCTCCCTGCCTTCCCCAGCAGCCAGCCTGATTCTGTGAGCTCTTCATCTGCCTGCTATGTGGTTCTGATTCTGATTCTATCTTGGCTCCAGGAGGCATTATCTCTATCTCCTTAATAGCTTCTCGAGCAAAACACTTGACTGGGCCAGAGAGCAAGGAATGGGCAGGCCCTGGTGCTGATTCACAGCGAGACTCCAGGCAACCCCAGAGCCTGGGTGAGCTGCCCAATCACAGTCTCTCTCCCTCTGTTCACTGGGGCATAGGTGCCCAAGAGCCAGTAGCCATCCATCATGCTCTGTCCTATGACGGATGCCACTCTGAATCTGCTTGTTCATTTATTCAGTCAGTCGGTGGAAGCCCACTGAGGGCCCTTGGGTGCCGACCCCTGTTTTAGGCGTTTGTGGTGCACAGTGAACAGAGTTGGCAAGGAGGTCCCTGCTCCATTGGGAAGACAGGAGATCAGCTCTGGTACAAGCAATGAGATCACGGTAAGGCCGTTGCAACACAGCAGCAGCATGACAATGACGTATCATGAGAGACACGTGCAATGGTAGAATGGTGGTTTAATGGCAACGGTGGCCTGGAAAGGTACCTGTCTTCCCCAGCCCCTCAGGCTTACCCAGGCTCTTTCACTCCTCCCTGTTACGCTCTCCAGGTTTCCATGCTCTTGGCTTTGAGACCCAATCTCTCAATAATGAAATGTGTGAAGAAGACTCACCAAGTCCACCAGCAGCGAGTGACCTGAGAATGAAGTTCCAGCACTTTGCCGGACATTGGCCTACCATTCCGATGCAATCAATTCATGTTGAAAATGTTGGTAAGAGCTGGTCCCAGGCCCTGGTAGGAGGTCAGGCCTGGATGTTAATCCTAAATCCACCAAATTCTGGCTGGGGGGCGCTGTGCAAGTTCTCAAGCTTCCGATTCCCCCTCTGTGAAGTTAACACAACTGTAGCGCTTGTGGTATCAGGGAGGAGGGGAGAAGCAACACTTGGCCATGTGCTTGGCACGATGCTGTTCCATGCTGGGATCCAGCAGCTGGAGCCGGTGAGAATTCCACGGTAGAAAGTCCCCGAGTGGATCCCCAGCACACAAAGAGAGAGAGAGAAATAAAGGAACTCCTAAATCATGACAGGGCTCTTGGACCAATTGTCTTGGATTCCTTCCTCTGTCTTCTTTCGGAGAGTGTTTTCTCAGTGCCCCTCAAATTACAAAGACAAATCCAAGATAGAGGAAAAATCTGCATTGGGTTCCCCACGCACCCAGCTTCTTCTCCATCCTCTTTGGGACTCAAGGTCTTGGCTTTGCCTTCAGCAGGAGCCCAGACATCAATCAACACCTACTATTTCTGATTCCAAGAATCAAAAAAAAAAGTGATTGGACCGGTTACATGTGCAGACCTTCGGGTGGAGGTGAACGAGGCAATGTGCACAGCGTGAGCTACGGACGCAGGTGTGCAGGGGAGAGAGAAGTGCACATGAAACGACTTTTACTCTGACAGTCACATTCGTTTAGAAGCCCAGCTTTCTTCTATCTATGCATGGGTGACGTGGCTGCAGTTCAGTCCTTGCCATGTTCCTCCACACGGCATTTTGCACCAGGTGATCCATCCATTGTTCCAGAACTCTCTCCTCCCTTCCCTTTGCACGTCCTGGTTCCACAGCCCAGGCGAGGCTGGAAGCGCAGCCCCCATCCACCCCCTTGCATGACCTGAGCGCAGTGGGGACTTCGACTCTTCTCAGGGCGTGTGTCTATTCCTGCTTGTACAAAAGAGCCGCTCGCACGGCTTTTTCAAGTAGAGCTTTAAAAGGCTTATTCACCATGACGTCCCCACTTATGATTTGAGGTCATCCCCCGAGGAGGAATTGCTAAATCCGTGTAAATGGTCTCTGACTCCTTTTTCTTATGGATTCTGTCAGATTATCTCTTTAAGAATCCTAAACCCATATTGTTTGAGGTGGTTTTAGACTAATGTACATTCCCAAACGTGTCTTTGTTGTTCGATATAAAGCAATCGAGAGGGTTCCCCATAAAATGAGGTACTTTGTAAGAGCTCAACACAAAAGACACCTCACTCTTTTCTGTGGGGTAATTTGGAGAGGGAGGAGAGAAAACTGGGTGTTCTATTTACACACATGCAATAAGGAGAGTCACTTGCTGAGGGCTGGAGCTTGGGTATCAGCCTCACCCTCACCCTCCCAGGAATGAACTGAGGCCCGAGGACCAGGACAGGCAGACCAGGTCAACTCACAATCACAGGACCCAACCCAGCTGGTGGGCTCAAGCCCCACACCCGCCTCTGCGGAGCTTACTAATCCTGCACAGTTAGGCCAAGTGCTGGGCTCTGCTCGTACCAAACCAGACAAGCCAGGTCTGTGCACTCAAGGAGTACTGGGCCAGCCAGGGCTAAGACTGGAAGCCACAGACAAGCAGGCCATCCAAGGACAGAGGACCCTGGTGGATGTGTGCGAGGCCCCAGGGACTCAGGTGAGGGAGGTGAGCTGTCCTGGGAGAGAAACCACAGCCAGAACCGTGGAGAAGGAGGGAGGGGGAGGCTGGAGAGCAGAGGGCAGGCAGCTCTCAGACTCCCTCGGGTCTGCGTTGCACCTTCAGCTGGACCTGGGCTGAAAACATTTGAAAAGAAAATTGCATCTCTACTGAGCATGTGCAGACTCTTGTCATTATTCCCTAAACAAGACAGTCTAACAGCTGTTTGCACAGCACTGACACGGTCCTAGGCATTATAAGTCATCTAGAGATGTGTCAGGAGGGTGTGTGCAGATTATATGCAAATACTGCAGCGTTCTGTGGAAAGGGACTGAGCATGTGTGGATTTGGATACCCACGGGGTCCTGGAACCAGGTCCAGATGCCATCAGACAACTCTACTAAGAGACCCCAGGGACCATGCTCAGAAGCCTGGGTTTCTCTACCTGACCTGTTTCTGGGCTGGGCTTCATCCTCAGGCTGGATGTAACAGGATGTCTCATTTATCTCCAGGCCAAACACCACACAAGTGACCCAAAGGGTCCCAGGGGGAGGTGAAAGCTGGACTTTCATGTGTGTGTCTGTAGAAATGACCTCTGCTCCAAACTCCACACACTCACAATGGCAAAAAAATCTACACAATATACACAGTGAGAGAGACACACCCAGAGCAAGCCAAAAGTACCCGGAAGTAGAGACACACACCCAGAGACATCATCACGAACACAGGGGCAGGCAAGCCTCAGATGAACCCAGGAACCTTCGACAGACCCAGAGACATGTGCGCATGCCACGCTTAGAAGCAACCACACGCATGCTTCCCAAATCAGAAATTAGATCAAAGGGCCGCCCAGAGCCCCCACAGTGCCCTCCGCCACCCCCGTCATGCCTTCCATCCCTTCTTCCTCCCTCAGAAGGTTTTCCCTCCCATTTTAGAATCAACCCTTCAGACCTTCCTGGAATTGAAGGTGCACTGTCCTGGACCCACCCCAGGGGAGACGAACTGGAGAGGAAAAGAAGGTTTGACGCCTAGTTCTGGAGGATTTGGGTCTTGCTTTGCCCCTTCCAGGATGTTGAGCAGAGTGGGAGATTCCCTGGGGACCCCATGCATGTCACAGGTACCACATGCTTGGGCCACATATACACCCTGATCCCAGCTGACCTGGTCCAAGGCCTTTTGGCCATGAGCAGGTTGGTCCACCTGACAGGCGAGGGACGGGTGGAAAGACCTGGTGTCTTTGTCAGGTGTCGATTCCGGTGCCTCGCTGGGCAGTGTGATGACCAACTGGGATTCCTTCAGACTCACCTGTTTCACGAGGTGCTACCTCCTTTTGGGAAGGCTGTTCATTCCCATCTGTTCCCAGAAAACCCTTTGTGCTTACATGATCTGCAGCTGCTATTAAGTCATGTCTGATTGCTTTACTATTTCATTCATTAATTCAATAACTGTTGACCGAAAGTCCAGCGTGGCAGTTGATCTAGGCCTGGGAGCACATATGTGTGCAAGGAATGCTGACCACGCCTGTCCCCTTATGAACTCACAATGTGGTGAAAGAGAGAACGTCAAACAGACATACCAGCATTGCACATCCTGTAGGGGACATCACGAAGAGGAGCAGATGTGGCTTCAGAGAGGGCCGTCAGGGGTGGGCTGGCGTAGGGGGTCAACTGAGTAGAGAGAGGTGCACTGAGGAGGGAGCCCTGCACATACCCAGTGCCAGAGCACCCAGCAGATGGGAGGAGATGTGCAAAGGCCCTGAGGAGCAATAGCCTTGGCATGCTTCAGGGCAGTAAGGAGACTAGAGTGGGGCCACAGTGGATGAGTGAGAACCAGGTGAGACATGAGCCCATGGCGATCAGAGGCTGATAGTCCCAGGGTCGTGGGATACTCGAGGTCACAGTGTAGATCTCAAAGTGATGGAAAGCCATGGGGGACTGAAAGCTGTCACAGTCCTGTTATAGTGTGACAGGAAACAGCCTGGGATGGGAAGTGGGCTAGGAGCTGAGAGGCAGAGCTCACTGGGAACATCCAGGTCCTCCAAGGAGGTGGCAGAACTCCCCCGACACGCACCGGCAGACCAGCACTGAGCCCGCTCCACACCGAACCAGCTGGGTCACATCCGTGGTCCCCAAGAGCAGCCTCCCTGGCACTGCTGAGGTCCCACTGTGTGCCCAAGATGGTGCAAGGAACTTTGCATAAGCAGCCCGCTCCCTGTGACCACCTTCCAAGGCACATGCTCTGGCTCCCATTTCACAGAGGAGAACAGCCGCAGTCTCCTTGAGCCCTGTGTGCGAACATTTAAAAGTTACCCCCACAAGAAGAGCCCAGGATTAATGGGATTGGCTTGAAGCAAGGAGGTCCTTGGAAGTTTATAAAAGAAAAATTTTTAAAAATTTTTTTCAAAGAATTTTTCCAAATTAAAAAAAAAAAATTTGGAGTTTTGAGTTTTGTCTTCCAATTTCTTTCTTAAGGTAAACGTAATGTATTACCAACACAGAGAAAGAGAAAAGAGAAAGAGGAAAGGGAAATAAATGCACAGAAAGAGCCTCCCCGGTCCCATCTCTCTACCACCTTTCATGACCTCAGAGATAGGCCTGATATTTCTCAAAAACAGCCCCTGCCATAGCGACGTTCTGCACATTCCATGACGTGTTGGTTGGTTGGTTGGCTGGTTGATTGGTTGGTAGGTTGGTTGACTCCGGTGCTGGGGGTTGAGGCTGGGCCTCGTGACGCTGGGCACTCTGCCACTGAGCTGCGCCCACCTCTGTGGTTCATTTGAATCCCCTCAGGAGGGGAGTTTTCTGCAGCAGTTCCTGCTCCCGACCACTTAGGTTGTTCCCTGGTTAATGAAGACTGGTCATGTCCCAACTTTTCCCTATTGCTGTGAAGAATGAGAATAAATATGGAAACTTTATTAGAAATAAAAGAGAAAGACTCTAGAAAATCCTAGGGTGAAATAAAGTTCAGAAATACATTGAAAGATAACTTGCAATTGCAAAACGTTTCAACTCCTGCTACTGGAGAGAGAGGTGTGTGTGTGTGTGTGTGTGTGAGTGTGTGTGTGCGCACATTTTCAGGACTGGGGATTGGTCTTAGGGCCTTACTCACACTGGGAAAAAGCTCAGTGACTGAGCCACATCCCCAGCCTTTTTTACTTTTTATTTTGAGACAGTCTTGCTAAGTTGCTGAGGTTGGCCTTGAACTTGGGATCCTCTTGTCTCTTGTGTTGCTGGGTGACCTTGTGAGCACCATGCTCACCTGTGTATATACATTTTAATGAAATGTTTGCTTTGGTCAAATAGTTCTGTTAGCCACTCAACTTTCTTTCACATTGCATATTCTTTCGAAGCCACTTTTTCCCAGTGGTTGTTGGACAAAATCATGTGAAGATTAATAATGGTATTATCATGAATGACCAGTGTTTATTTCACTTTGGACATGTGTGCACCAACCCATCAAAGAACTTACTTGAATTTTAATTGCTATTCCCAAAAGTGGATGAATGAGATCCGGAGGGTCTTTCCCACCTGATGGAAAAGGACTCCACAAGTCAGAGGGCTAAGGTCGCAGATCCAAAGTCACCTGGCTAGGAAGTGACAGAGACAGAATCTGAAGGCAGAACAGCCTGGTGGCCCACATCTGGGCTTTTGTCATCCTGCACCGTGAGACAGACTCAGCAAGCACAGTGCACAGTAGGTACCCAGAGGAAGCTCACTGTTCCCTGCCTCTCTCTGCCCGGGAACACCTGCTGTCGGCAGAGAGCTGAGCCCAGCATAGGGTAAGGCCTCCACCGATTGGCAAGCTTTTCTCCTTCAGCTACAGCAGATGTGTCCAAATGCTTAGCTATAGATTCTGAACAGCAATGGATTTGTCTATGTTAAAAGGTCTTTGTAGGACTGGGGATATAGCTCAGTTGGTAGAGTGCTTGCCTGTCAAGCACAAGGCCCTGGGTTCAATCCTCAGCACCGCAAAAAAAAAAAAAGTCTTTATAGCAATAGTATATTAAAGAGCCTTAGTAAAGTGTATTTACTAAGTGCATTTTCCATGTGCATGCATTTAATCCTGGATTACAATATGAACTGTCTTGGGAAATACTAAAATAGGAGCAAGAGAGAAAGAAGAAAGAGTGTGCAGGGCTTCTTCTAGTGGACCAGAACTATCCATTCAACGCCCACTGGAGAAATCGATTGGGAGGTAGACCAGAAGCTTACCAATAGTGCACGCTGGGACCCAGGGCAGCACTCCGAGGCCAGGCCAGCCCCGGAGTAGGACCTGTGCTGGGCCAGAAGCTGAGACGCTCACTGGGCCCTCATGCAAGCCTTCCTGAGGGTTCTACCTGGCCCCTCACTCATCCACCAGCTGACAGGCACGTGCCAGGCACAGCCCCTGGGTCGTACACCATGCTGGCCCTGGGGGACACATGCCAAGGGAACCCCACAGGTCCTACGCCCGAGAAGCAGGTGTTACAGAGCAAGACCATCTGTTGCAGGCTCCTTTCCTGCATTTTCTCTTCTTATCCATGAAGGGAGCTGAGGGGGGTGAGAACCTCAAGGCAACAGAGATGGTCACAACTGCAGAGGCCAGTCTAGCATGATGGAAGCCTGCCTCCAGAGCCTGAGCTCAGCCCACAGGGCTTAGCATGAGGAACCTCGGGGCCTCAGGGCGGCACCTCGTTCAGCCCAGGCAGGGTTCCTGGAGGAGGCCTGAGTTTTACAAGATCCCAAAAGGGAGCCAGTGGCAGGGAGGGGGAGAATGGACTTCCAGGCACAGCCAGTGGCATTGGAAGGTGCAGATTCAAAGGATCGTAATCCCTGACAGCTTATGTTTACTGAGCACCTACTAGACACCAAGCACTCTCTTGGCTTATTGAGTGTCACAGCTGATTCTTGCACCAGCCTGTGCACTAGGCACCGTTCCTTTTAAGCAAAAGAGAAAGTGTGGCACAGGAAAGTGAAGTACCAGGCCCCTAAACTCGCAGCCCGCAGGCAACAGAGCTGGAAGTGCAGTGAAGAAGGACCTTGGGCCAGATTGGGAAAAGGCTCGAAGTCTGTTGGGAGCGTGGCCTGGAAAGCTGGAGAGTCACCAGAGCGTTCTGAGCAAGAGTCGTGGTGAGGTTCCTGGTGACCTGAACAGAGGGTGTGCTCACCTCACCCCAGCCCTGACTACGCGGCATGCTGTACCACCCTGGCTCATTCAGACACCGTGATGAACCCCCTGAGGTGGGTGTCACCGCTCCTGGCTTTGCATCCGTAGAGGGTGATGGAGACAGAATCCGAACCTGGGTGCATGTGGCATGACAGGCCAGCTGTCCCCACCTCAGACAGAGGAGGCCACAACAGGGAGTGGGGCCATTCCCACCTGGTGGGTCCCCGCACTGGCCCCCTCCCCATGGGGCTGTAGCTCCCTGGCTGCCATGCAGGGCACTTCCTGACAGTGATTAAAATGGAGAATTGCAAGAGATAGAAGCGTACAAAGCATTCTTGGCATTCTTGCCCATGGCCGCAACAATATCAGCTTTCCTTTGGGGCATGGATGGGCAATCGCATCAGGGCGGAGGTAACCCCTCCAAGATTCCCTTCTGTACCGGAAGAGTTCTACCTTCCAACTCCAGACACCCGTCCCTGGGATTCCAGTAGGAGCCTCCGTACTGAGAGGCTGGCCCGGGGCCCTGCTACCACGTGAGCACTGCCCATCTGGAACACATTTGGGCGCCAAAGGGCCGTAATCATTTCTGGTCCTGAGAACATGCACCACAGACAGTTCACTGGGAACTTTAAAGAAAAACCAAAAAGGACAGACAGTCAACTATGTAAACAAGGGCGGAAAAAAAGAAACTTCAGTTTGAGGGTGGGAGGAGAGAGAAGCAACCGCCAGAAAAAGAAAAGAAGCAGAGTGGAAAAGCCATCGCTGGGAGAGGAGGCGCTGTTGGCTCATTTTGCAGACAGGAAGACCGAGGCTCAGAAATGCTGAGTCGTTTGCCCCAGATCATGGGGTTGGAAACCATCTGTTGCCCAAAGCGTGACTCTTGGGCCCTAACCCAGTCTGTAATCGAAAAGGGAAAAATGGAGAACTGAAAAGTTAAACAAATACATACCAAGTATGTTAAACAAAATCAGTATCTAGGTGGATATAAAAATTGCATTCAACTGGATCAGGAAAAAAAAAGCCAGACTCCATCCTAACAGAGGAGCAAAAAAGAGCAGAGTGCGTGAAATTGAGGGATAAACATGAAAACTATTCGATCTTTGAGAACATCCAATTAACTGTAAACAAGAGCAAGAATTTGCTATTTAATATCAAATAAACGCGGTGGAAAACAATAATACCTAATGCTAGTGAAGATGAGGAAAGAGCGAAACCTAGCAAGTTACTGAGCAGGTTTCCTGGTTAAAAAATAATTTGTCCACATATTTCAAATGCCGTGGACATCTTCATACGATGTCACCATCATGTCAGCCTGGGAAATTCTTCTACGTCAGCCGTTCACAATGAAGACCAGTTTTTATCACACACTTCTTTACTTGGTTTTTTAAAAAGAATCAGAAACTATCAAAATGTCCCAACAATACAGGGACTGCTCCATCAGTCAGGGGCAGGGACTCAGAAGACCTGGCCACCGTCTTTCAAAGTTCTAATTACCAACGCCGTTGTATCACAGAAAAATGCTTTTGCTAGAACATCAAGAGAAAAGAGGAGTTTGCAGAATGCTATCTCAACTGAGATCGAGATGATAAAAATATGTATCTGCAAACGGCCGGGACAAGAAAGGAACGGGGCAAAAACAGAGCCAGCTTGGTTGTCGGAGTGGCGGCTAATGTCTGATGTTACCGTTGATGCAATATTTGTGCAAGAAAGAAAAAAAATCACACTCATAAAAATGATAGCTCTATCGGGTCAAATTCCTCCAGGGCTAAAAATATGTGAAGAACTTCTGGAAAGCTCTATTAACTCTTTAAATGACCACTGTGGGACCATTGAATGTTAAAATAACAATAATAGTAATATAACAGAGGCCAGTAAGTTAATGCTGCTTCCAAATTTACCCAGCCAGCTCCCAAGACATAACTTGAGCCTGAGGACAACCCACTCTACCAGACCGAATATGGAAGAGTCGGAGGTGTGGGCGTGGCTGGCCCCTGCGGACCACCTGGGAGCGCAGCTCAAGGTGGGGTCTTTCCCTTGTCCCCTGTGGGGGCCGACTCCCTGGAGATCCCAGGAGGGGGCCGCTCGGCCACTCAGGAAACACCCCCAGAGGCTGGCCATCCAGAAGGGGTGCAGCTCCACGTCCCCATCAATGTGATGCCCAGCACGCAGGGGTTTGCACCTGTCGCAGTACAAAGGTCTCTGGAGGGACCCCAGGTGGGCCCTGGTACTTTCAGAATTCTTTCCACAGCTGAACACTGCCAGTGCCCTGGGCCTCCCTCCCCCACCTTCTAAGACATGTCACTCTCTCTGCTTAAGTTTTTACACTGACCCTCCAATCCCAGTGCAGACGCCATTAGCTGCACTGTGCTGAGATCGGGTCCCTCTGGTCGCTTGTGCCTCCTTCCTGAGATCCCAGAATCTGCGAGGACAGAGCAGGTCTCCTGCTGATGCAGGGTCCCCACCGCCTACCGCATCCTCCCACGCAGCAGAGCACTCACGGCAGGTATTGGTTTCCTGTGACCACTGGCCACAAATGGCCACAAGTTGTGGCTTAAAACACGGCGTTGTTCTCCTACCATTCTGGAGCTGAGGTGTGAGCGTGGCTGCCCTGGGCTGGTGTCAGGGTCAGGCTGGTGGTGGGCAGGCTCCCGTCCTTCTCACTGCAGTGGCATCTGCTGTGCTCCTTGGCCCCTGGCCCCACGGCTCCCACTCTACACACAGGGTCACCATCCTTCTCTTTTTCTGTATCACATCTCCCTCTGCCTTCCTCTCATACGGACACTGTGATGGCATCTGGGACCCACCCGGGTGATCCAGAACTACCTTCCATTCCAAGCTCTGTAATCTCTTTTGCCACCTAAGGGACCATTTAGGGTTCTGGGAATTAGGACTGGACCCCCTGGGTGGGAGCCTTCCTCTGTCCACCACACTCTAGCCATGGAAGGGGAGGCAGGCTGGCCAAGTCTGTCCTAGAAGCAGGGGTGGGACGTGAACCTCGTCTGTTTCCAGGCGACCTCTCAGGACATCCACTCAGCCCAGTCAGCCCTTCCCCAGGCATCACCCGCTCCATGTGTTCTTGACCAGGCTTGGTTTGGGCACCAGGGATATTGACAGCAATGTAAGTAAGACCAAGTCTCGCCCCTGAGTCACTCAGGCCTCACCAGAATGACAGACTAGTTAAATGGATAATGCGCAGTGCCCTGTGCCCTGTGAACACCAGCGGCAGGCATCGCAGAGACCGTGAGATGCGACTATAGTCTCTCCTGAAAGTGGCCAGGCAGCAGCAGAGGAGCAGGACACCCATCCTGTGGTCTAGAAGGCCACCAAGGGCCGAGCCAAGTCCATCTGGGCGGAGGCTGGGGTCACACCATTCGAGTGAGGCCAGGTCAGACCTGGCTGATGAGGACATGGCCTGAGAGCTGGCAGTCCACAGTGTCCTCACAGCCGTGACTCCCAGAGCCAGTTCACCCCCTGGCCCAGCCCTCCATGCACAGGAAGAGCCCCACAAAGCTCTCTCCACAGAGCGAGGGGCTGAGGGTCTCAGGTGCTCCTGGAGTGGTGCTTACCCAGCTCAGCCTATAGCACCTCGATAAGCCTGAGCAGACCCTGCTCCCGAAGCCCTGGTTCCTCGTTGTTTAAAAACAAGGAGGAAGCCTGAGGCTGACCTGAAGCATCATGGGAGATGTTGCTCAGGGCAGAAAGGAAGCAACTCACAAAACTCCTTGCTGTGATTGTGTTTGCATTTCCAGAGCCTACAGATGGGTGGGTTCCTGGATAAACACAGGCAGAGAGGGAACCCCCTAAGAACAGACAAGGAGAAGGAATCTAAGTAAAGGAGTTGAAGGGATGAAACTTCACCCTCTTCACAAGTGTGGAGTTTCTTTTTGTTTGTAAACAAGCACACCATGCCTACCATATCTCATTTACATCATCTCCAGGAGCAAAAGGATAGAAGAAAATGGCTTTTCAAACTAATTCAATTAAAGCAAAGGACAATGAGCAGAGTGTTTTGTTTTGTTTTGCTTGTTTGTTTAGAGAAGGGCCCACGCAGCGTGTGCAAAAAGGTGACAGACCAACATGTCTGAGAATGGAGTCAGGGAGGCCAGTCAGAGGCCCAGGAGAAGAGAAGTCTCAGGTCGGAGCCCCAGCAGGTAAAGAGAAGAGGTGAAGAGAAGAGAGGTCTCTAGACAAAAGCAAACATGTGGCATGTGAAGTGGCAGAGGAGGAGTGGCAGGCTGAATTGTGGAGGCCGGCTCTGGGGGGTTATAAATCTTGTGCGGTGGAGTGAACTGTGGGGATAAGGTCATCCACTGAGAGACAAGGTCGGGGACAATGAATGATGTTCCCGGGAGAAAAGCAAACAGAAATGCAGGTTCTGCTGGGAGACTTTTTGAAAAGGTTGCCCTTCTTCCTGGGGCTCCATCTCTCTAACAAGCCTCTCTCTTTCTGCAGTGGAGAAAAGGGGAGCCCATCAGAGAAGAGCTCATCCTCAGGGTCCAAAGACATGGGCTCCAAGGAGGCAGGGTGTCTCGGGGACCAGGACAGACCCTCTGGCCTTAGAGTCTCTATTACAGAAGTTTCCCAATTTAGTAACAAGGTGAAAGCCACCTGGTCCTCTCACCTGGGATGCACCCAGCCTGTGTCCCTGTAGTTGGCTCTGATCACTTCCAGCTCAGTGTCACCCATTGAAAGCCGTGCCTCCATCCCAGAGGCCCCTGTTTTCAATCCATTTTACATTAAAATGGAAATACCTGAAGTTATAACAAAGTACCTGAAGCTGGACACTTACAAAGAAAAAAGGTCTACACAGGTCACAGTTTTAGAGATTGAAAGTCTAAGAGAGGGCAGCCTCAACTGCTCAGCCTCTGGTGAGGGCCCTTTGACTGGATCACAGCATGGCAGAGGGGACCATGGCAGGAGTACACATGAGAGGGACAGAATTCGAGGCAGGACAGAGAGCCCAGGCCAGCCTTGCTCCTTCGAATCCACTCTTGAGATCAGCACTAATCCCTTCCAGGGCATGCCCCTCCCATGACCTAAATTCCTCCACTGCCCACCCCTCCAAAGTTCCATCAGCTCTTAGTAATGTCACACTGGGGACCAAGTCTCCAGCATGTGAATCCTTGGGGGACACACTCATCACATGCAAACCATAGCAACCCCTGCCCAGTGGTCAGCGTGTCCACAGCCAGTCTCCAGATAGACTCCACAGCTCCTGGCCCGGGCCAGGTGAGCCTTCCACGCAGTGGCCACAGTCTTGGGGCAGGACCCACAAGCCGGGAGCTCCCCCTGGCTCTGCAGCTGGCCTTTCCTGCAGGAGCGAGAGTGGCCACCTCAGTGGGAAGGGACGATTAAGAACACGAGGACGCCGGCGGTTTCACTTTCTCGGGTGACATTCGCTGCACTCCTCCCTGGGTCAAATGATGGACGTCTGCTCTTGCAAAAACGATGATCGCTAAGTGACCAGTTTTCCAATTCCAAGTCCAGCCAGCCGTTTCTCGGTGCCGCTGCTGAGTGTTCCTCAGACACAGCCCAGCCCGGCACAATAAATACCCGCCGAAATGAAAAACCCCTGTTGCCGAAGTCGTCAAGCGTGCGATCAGGTTATGAAGCGGACGGGCCCGGCTCTCGGCTCCCTAGTCACGTCGTCGATCAATTCCCGCACCAGGGCCTTATCTGCCCTGGAAACCCACAGGCCATTATGCTTCTGTGACACTGATGTGAAGGAGCGGAAACCAACGGTTTCTGCAGCTGCGGGCCCTGGAGAGCCGCGCTGGCTGCGTTTCACATGCTTTCCTATTTAATCCGCTCCACGCCGGCAGCGGGAACAGCTCGCTTCCTTTTATGGATGAGGAAACAAAGGCTCTGAGGTGGGGAGACTCGGCCAAGGTCACGTGCAAGTTGGTGGCATAAAGCCAGGAGCGAGCCCGTGTGAGCCCTGCTTCCACCTCCACACACAGGCCAGGCTGGCAGGGAGAAGGGCCCGGGTGCGTGCACACGTGGGTATCCATGCGCGCTGCTGGTGCGCTGCCGGCCACCACCGCTCAGTCCGCTCTGCATTCTGCAGGCTCATGGGACGGAACCCTTGCTGCCTTGCTGAAGATGCACCTGCACCTGTCCTCTGGTCTGTGACTCAGAGTACAGAGGCTGGGCCGCCCAGGACCTGCGATCTCCCCAACCTGCAGTGTCTGATGGGGTCACCTCCCACTGACGCACAGCGCTGAAAGGGCATCGCCTGCGCCTGCCCCCCGCCCCACCCCAGGCAGCAGGGCCAGCCAGCCTGCTGAAGCGGGCTCGGGCACTTGGGCAGCCCACAGCTGGGAGTCAGGGGAGAGACTCTACCACCCGTCACCAGCCTGGGGAAAGATCAACGTGTAAAACTACGGTCTCCACTGAATGTGTGTGGCTGTCAGGCTGTTAGAGTAAAAGGAAAAAAAAACAAAACACCTTAAGCTGAATCTTGACAAAGCATCTGCATTCTGCTCCATCTGCGGCCAAGGCCACTTGTTTTTTGAAGTATTTCTTCTCCCCTTTCTCTTTAGTACCAGAGCTTTTGATTGTAACTGGGTCTGTGGAAAAAATTAAAAAACCGTTCCAGCTCCTCTGGCAGTTGGCTGACCAGGTGTTGAAGTTAGGGCTGATGGTACAGAAACAGAAACACTTTCCCTTTTCTTTTCCACTGGTTGGAATGCAGATGTGATGGCAGTTGCCTGAGAAGCCACGTTGGATCATGAGACACCAGCCACATGATGAGATGGCAGGGACCAGGTACTGGGTCGTCGTCGTCGTCGTCCCCCCCCCCCCCCCCCCCAGTGCATCCAGTAGGGAACACCCTCCTGTTCACCTGCCTGTCGATTCCCCTGGTGCAAGAGGAATGCAGCTCCAGCTTGCTCAGGCTACTGCTATTTGAGGGTTTTGCCATCTGCCACTGGACACAACTGTGCCTGGTAACTGATCTTGTGACAACAGTCTCCAAAGGCAGCGTGTTGTATTTTCCACCTTGTGTCCCCAAGTGGAGCCTCCTGCCTGTGCTGCACTGGAGGCTGGAACAGAGGCGGAAGTGGAGAGTTGGAAGAGGCCTCAGAAGTCCCTAGAGCACCCCCTACCCACGCCCGAGGGGCTCTTTCATCTCTCCCTGAGAACCCGTTCCCCCGGGAGTCCTAGGTTGGTAAGTGACCTCCGCCCCTGCTCCTCTCTCTAGTTCTATCACCTCCTTCCACTCCTCGCTGGTCTCCTGGCCTCCATCTCTCCCCAGAGAGATCTGAGAGGGATCTCGTCAACTCTCGGGTCGGGACAGCCGCTCCTCCTCTGCTGGGAACCGGCTTGTACTCCTCCACTCCCACTGCCCAGGAGAGCCAGTCTGGAAGAAGGAAAAAAAGTCTTCTTTGAAATTCAGAGTAGTTTCCAACATGCGAATCTGGAGATCTCCCATAAAGTGGCATACGTCCCGATTCCCATAAAAACTCAGAAGACAGGAGAGAGTTAAGTCTGCATTCCTGGTGGCTGCCGAGGCTGCGAGGCTGCATGGAGCTTCCTGTCTGCTCGGTGAGGCTGGGCCCGTGCTCTCCAGTCGCCGCAGCCTTCACCTGCCCATGCCCTCACTCCTCCAAGGCCTCCACCTGGAGGCATTTCAGGGTGCCAGCCCTCCTAGCAACAGTGATGATCATGGTGCCAAAATATCTGGGTGCTTTGGGTGACAGTGTTCATGTGGGGATTCTTATACATATTCAAGGGGGACATTTATACCACAACTGAAGGAGGCAAAGGGCCAGGCAGCAACATGCACAGAGGAGCAGATGTGTGAAAGGACATGTTTTTGGGAAAAGAAAGAAGCCACCATTGCTTGCCTGGAATTAACAGTGTCGGGTGCACATTCTTGCTCTTACCGTGTCACCTGCATGGTCCCTGCCAGGAATTTGTTGTTCTGATCTCTGGGACCACAGAGTAAATCCTAAACTCCTTTGACTGGCAGATGTGATGGTCAGGATGGGCCCCATGATGCTGTCATAACAAACAATCCCGAATCTCAGTGGAGACGCATGAGGTTTGTATTCTCATTCCTTCTCACTCACACATGCTCTTTGTCCATTGTAGGCTGATGGGTCAGAAACAAAGTGACAAAATCTCCATCCCGCTTATGCCATATGACACGGGGAGAGGCAAGGATGCCCTGAACTCACTGGTGACAAAGCTGTCACTGGGAGCCACTCTCGGCGTTTATGCTTGTGAACATGATGTCAGCCCTGTGTGGCTGCCGTGCCGTGCCGTAGACAGCAGGGAGGATGGGTCCTCCCCTGAGGTGGGAGGAGGTGGGAGGAGGTGGATGGTTGAGAACTCACATGCACTCTGATGACCCTGTGACTGAAAGCTCCCCCAAACTCAGGCGTAGGAACTAAATCCCAATTGCAGTGGGATTGACGGGTGGGCTTTTGGGATGTGGTTAAGTCACAAGGGCTGCATCTCCATCAATGGATCAGCGCCTGTAAAACGGCTGGAAGCAGCAGCCTGGGCGCTCTTCACCCTTCCCACCTCCACCAGGTGAGGCTCAGCAAGAACGCCCTCGGCAGCTGCGAGCCAGCTCCTGCCCTCGGCCTTCCAGCCTCTGTAGCATTCCTTTCTATCATTCATGGATTGCCCAGCCTGCAGGTTTTACCATAGCCATACAGACTAAGGCACAACCCAGCACATGGTGCCCTTTGTCCCTGCGCAGCCTCAGTGTCTGTCGCTGCCCCTGCCCAGGCCTCAGGGGGGCTCAGCCACATGGAGTTGTAGGACCCTCCGTGCATGTGACTTGCAGCTCTTTCCCATGCTATTCTCTCTGCTCAGGATGTTGTCCCTTATTTTACAGGGGACCTTTGATAGTTCTTGACACTCCATCCAGGAAGTCCTAATCAGGGAAGCCTGACATCGTCCCCACTGTTTCCAGCAAGCACCAGGCTGAGCAGGGGCTTCCAGAGCCCTGGGGGCACTGTTGGTTGCACGGAGCTTAGCTCCTGCCTTGCGCATTCCCTTCAGGCCCCTCCCCCACTGAAGCGTGAAGGTGCCAGTCAAAGAACAAATATTCAGTACATGAGGGAAGCAGCAGCGTTGCCCGGATTGCAGACTCCAAGGCCTGCAGTAGAGGGGTGAGTAGGAGCTGGCAAGCTGGAGATAGTTTGTCCCATCCAAAGGGACAGCCAGCCACTCAGCATTTGTGGTCATGAGAAGATGGAACCTGATGTTGCCGTATCTTTTAATTTTTTAAGAGAAATCTGGCCTCTGTATTTCCAGGCAGAAGCTTCTAATTCCTTGAAGGGCCAATTTGCCCCATGGGACACACCCTGAAGGTCTGCTACCATAGCTCCCCGAAAGGGCTGCTGGGAGCGGGCAGTCTGGATGGCAAGCCTGACTCTGCCACGAACTGGTCCTGCAGCTTTGGCCTGATGAGGTAACTCCTCTGAGCCTTGGTTTCCTCTTCTGTAGAATGACAATAACCGTCATAATGCTTCCCATATTGTCATGAGGATGAAAGGGCGATGAGCTTGGGATTAAAGCAGCCAGTGCAGAGCTGGGCTCTTAGTAAGTACTCATTAAGTGCTAGTTATTAATATCATTAAATAATTGCACATATAACTACATCATTATGACTTTGATAAGAGCCCAAGGAGGGGGAGGGCAATAAATGAGTTCTGAGAATAACTATTAGGGGCCTGACCCACTGGGAAGGGGCAGGAGGGTCCCCAGAAAAGTGCCAGTGGAGGAGGCTGAGCAGAGACAGCAAATCACCTGGGGACTTGGGTGGACTCTACAGCATGAAGCCCCAAGAAGAAAGAAGTCAAAGTCAAGACAAAAAAACAACAAGTCCCTGAATTGTTCCTCTTCAATAGTGAGAATGACACTTCTGGAAGGAAAGTTTCTACTTGTTAAATTCTTCCAAAAATGTTTGGATATGCAGGGCCACCAGCCCTGTGGAAGCTTCCGCAGGGATCCCGATCAGTGGGGCCCAGCAGCCCGGCAGCTCACTTGGAAACGCTCGTGTTTACCAGGCCCCCACACCACCTGTCCCATAAAGAACCACTGTCCTTCACTGCATTCAAGAAGAGCCAGAGAGCCGAGGACGATTGCGCAACGTCCTCACCCAGTCTGCAGAAGGACCAACGTGGCTCTTCCCAGGCTGCACTGAGCTGGCTGGAGTCTTAGCCTTCCTGTGGCCTCACTAGGTCCCCAGAGATTCTAGAAGTCTCAAGAGAGGACCCAGGCCAACGAAGACCTCCTCCATTGGTTTATCTCACTGGACTTCCTGCAGAACCTGAGAGTAGTGGGTGGCAGGTGAGTGACTCCCCCTGGGGCCAAGGTGGGGATCAGAGGTCCTGAACTCTGACTGAGGGTGATCATGACCCTGCACCTGCTGGGAGGTTGAGTGGGCACCTGCTGTCCTTCAGTGAGCACCAGGGACCTCCTGGCGCTCAGTAGATGGAGTCACATGGCCTTCTAGGAATCCAGGAGCAAGGGCTTGTTCTGAGTTTTTAAATTTCCCTCTTCTAAGTATGCATTGCCACATTTCCTTCTAGAAAAACTAGAAAACATAGGCTAAACTAAAAGAGGAGGGAAGGAGGAAGGACAGATGGACATAGAATGGGAAGAATCCCTTCAAATCCCACAGTTCAGGTGCTTCCCAACCATCCGGGGCTGGAGCTCATTGCTTTCCTTCACTGTCCTCCGAAAGGCATGTTGAATGAACGTGTGTGTGACACTGCTGGGCAGCTTCCACGTCATGGTCACACCATCCCCTACTCAGCCAGGTTCTTTTTTTGAATTTGTAGACTCTTTCCAAGGTCCTCCTAAAACAAATAGCGCCCACTTTGGGAAGTGGGGGTGATGATAGAGTTGAGGCCCACCAGGACTTTGGCTCTCGTCAAGTCTTTCCATGCTGTGGCGGGAGGCGGCTGAGGTAGGGAGGGGAGGATCAGACTCCGTATGTGTAAAGCTCGGACGTTCAAGGGTCCACAAAACAGGCGCACACTGTGTCTGTGATACTAGGACCAAACGGGGGTTGGCAGGTTGGAGATTGGGAAAAGCAATACCTTTCAGCCTCCTGGGGGTGCAAATGTTTGAACTTTCGAGGTGCTAAGTCCACCCATCCAGACCTTTTGGATTCCTGAGTAGCTTTATTATTCTGCACTGACTACTGATTTCTAGCCTCTGAATGCCCACCTGGAAGAGGCGACTCTAAGGTAAGCAGAAGGACATCTTCTCTCACCTTTAATGACGCTGAGCAATCTGCATGAGACAACACTCGAAGATTTAAAAAGGCCTAATCCCTTCCCTCAGCAAATTCACACCTGGTACGCAGGCCACCTCGGCTGATGCCCCTGCTTCCCCGGCACAGCAGCTTCTAACCAGGAGCGGCGCGGCCCGGCTGGAGAGGGTAATGACGCTTGAATGGGGTCCAGGCGCTGCCGCACACTTGGGGCCAGAACAGGCTTGCTCCTCACCCTCTGAAATGACTCCATAAACAAGCAATTGAGGTGGTGAATTTATACGCATAATATCCTCATTAGCTCCTTTGAATTATGATTATGTTTTCCTATTTGAATTTTTTTTCCCACAGATGATAGAAGTCTTAATATGCCAATAAAAATACATCTGAAGAGATTTTCAGAGGGCGATCTCAAAGCCCTGTATAAACATTAACTCATTAATCCGCTTCTCATCCTGAAAGATGGGCAGCTGTCAGCCCTTATTATCCCCATTACACATGAGAGATACTGAGACCAGGAGATTAAATGGGCACAGGAGCCAGGAACAAAGGCTTTGCTTGAACTTTTTTTTTTTTTAAGGTACCAAGGACTGAACTCAGAGACATTTAACCACTAAGCCATATCCCTAGCCCTTTGCAATTTTATTTTGAGACAAGGTCTCGATAAATTGCTGAGGTTGAACTTTCCATCCTCCTGCCTCAGCCTCCCTAGCCGCTGGGGTTACAGGCAGGCGCCACCCCACCCGACTGCCCAGACTTTTGTGCAGCCCACTAAACCTACCAGGGTCAAGGAGGTCACGCATGCAGGGGGCGCCTCCTCTGTGCCAGGCACCAGTTCAGGTTCCTTGGCAGCCGGTCTGCCTCCCATTGAGGCCCACGGAAACTGTGCAAACCGCTTTTGCTCCGAGTTGCCCCACCAAGTCAGGCCAGGGTGGGATTCAACCCCGGGGCCCGTTCGCTGTGCCAGACAGCTTGTTCTCAAGCTGAGCACAGACACGCCACATATATCACACAAAAAGGGGCGACATTTACCCCAACGCGTTTCCCAGTGGCGGTGAGGAGGAGCGCAAGACGCCAATGCGCAGAGGGCTTTCTAGACTGGGCTGCTGTAACGCAGGCCAGGTTCCGGCTGCGCTGTGAGCGCCAGTGTGGGGCAGGCTGAGGGGTCGGGGTGCTTAGCGGCATGGTTTCTGCTACTGTTGCTATTACTGCTATGCTCGACGTGCATGTGTTATTACCCGTCTCTCCCTGTGAGATTCCGCCGTCTGCACATGGGCGGAAAGCACACATACAGACACAAGCAGGCGCCCAGTGCCAAGGTCGAGGTTAGGTAGAGCGGCTCCCACGGAAGACGGCTGCAAGCCCTGCGCCGACTGATCATCTCGAGTTACCTGGTATTCATCTATAGAATTTTCAATTATGTATGACTAATTTCGCACAAAGTCATTATTTAAAGCAATTTGTCTCCCTGTGAGAGGCAGCACCTTCCCCTTCCTGGAAGGTGGGCGGGGAAAATGTCAATCCGCCTTGCTGGGGCTCGGGCGAGGAAGCGGTCACAAGAGTTCAAAAGAGGAAAATAATGAGCAGGTAAGTCATCGCACGTAAAATTCCTCCTCTATATTATCAAAATACAAATTAATTATAGATAAGATCAAACGAGTTCTCTTTAATGTATGGTTTTCCCAGAGAAGGTAATGAAAACCGCGCGCAGGGTGGGAGGGGAGAGAAGGGATGTGCGGAGGGACGGTCGTCAAGGAGGCGCGTCTCGCTGCAGACACGGAGCCCATGCGGCTCCCGGAGGGCCTCTGCAGAGCTCTGGACGTGCAAATAAAATCCGGTTTATTGCACGAGGTGCTAACTCCCGTGTGATCTCATGCCCATGGGTCACTGTCGACGTCATGGTAAAACCACCCCCAATTACACCGCCAGCCCGGGCAGTCAGCAGGTAGGGAAGCTGGCACCCAAGAGTCCTGCCAACTGAGCTTGGGGAGGCCAAAGACTTGCGGTGGTGGCCTCAACAGGGCTTGCATTCTTGATCTTCCAAGCAGGGGCCACAGCTGAAGTAAGCCCGTGACTCATCTGCCTTTGAGGGAGGGGGAAGGGGCAGGAGAGGGGAGGCCTCCCCACCCCCACCCGCCTGTATGTAATGCTAATATTCACATGACAGCAAACATTTTCAAAATAATAGTCCTATGTACTTAAGGTTAATCAGAACGGGCGCCATCCAACTCGCAAAGGTAGCAATTTTCCTTCATTAAAGCCAAATCAAGAAAGAGAACTTTGGGATTCCTTAGGGCTAATTACAAGGTGTTAATAATAACAATATAATGGCAGCAATTTTCCAGCTTTGCTCAAACCCATAATCTGCTTGAGTGCCTTATAGGATTGTCTGTGAGTTTATATAAAGCCAAGTGTTAGTCCAAAAATGTTTTCAGTAATTTCATTTTTACATCATGTCTCTCCTGGGTGTTTGTGATGATGTGGTAATTGTTGGTGGAGAAGGTGCTCCTTGGGGAAGAGCAAGTAGCAGCTTGAAGCTCACTCGCAGGACTCTCCTTCTCTTCTCTTGAAGTGCATTCTGGGAAGGAGCTATGAGCCCAGAGCCGTGGACACAGGAGGCTCTGAGTCCAGGGAGCTCTAGGTGCCTCGGGGTGACCCCAGCTGCTCCCCCACTGGGACCCAGGGAAGAGAAAGGTGGGGGGCATGCCACTGTTGTTTCAGCCACTTGGCACCTTGGCCAGGCCCACCGTGCATGGTGGGACTCTGCTGAAATGCTAGTAGAGACTAGCTCTGCCCACAGACCATGGGCTTCACAGCCCATTCTTACCAACGAGCTGCAAGGGGCCTTTCTTAGGGTGTTAGCTGCCCAGATGTCCATCACTCATCTCAACACTCAAAGAGACAGGTGTTGGAGGTGGAGCCTCAAGGGGAATAGCTCTGGCATAGCCTGGGCAAGGTCCTGGATCCGATCCCCAGTACGAACAAAAGTAAGAACTCCAAAAAAGACAGAAAGCTTCGTCGACACGAGCAGCTGTAGTTTTTCTTTCTGTTCATTTACCTCCTCTGGGTTCCAATGGAGTGACCCACAATCATGTAGAAGAGATAGTTCGTTCCAAAGCCAAGAAGTTCAGCATCGCTCACTCTCTTTCTCTTTAGACGCCTAGGGGGCAATTCCAAGTTTTGGACAGGAAAGAACAAAATTGTCTGGTATTGCCAAGTGGGGGTCTGAAGCCAGTTTTTTACAACCAATTTCCAAATCTGATCATAAAAGTTGTTGATGGAAAAGCTGAAACAATACAAACCCCGTGTGGCCTTGCTGACAGTGTGAGGCTTCCGTGAGACACGTGGAACCTAAGAAATGGTCATCTGTCCTGATTGGGTTGGAACCACAGAGAGATCTGGGCTGTTTGGTTGGAGTTTGTGAGCAGGATGGTGGGTCTGTGCTATCCTGGAATGTGTGACTCTCTTTCCCTTTGGTTCTCCTAGGGGAGATCAGATGTGAAGCGGGCAGGGCACATGCAGGGGGAGAGGCAGCTGTGGACTTCCAGTGTCCTCTCCTATCGAGTAGAAGATAGCTCTCCATCACGGGATCCCCTGCCGGCCACATGAGATCACCCCCATCGACTGTCCGACCTGAAACATGAAAATGCAATGCCCTTGAAGACCAAGGGACTCTTCTCATCCCCGTGATGATGAGCTGGGGGTGCTCAGGAGGCTGAGGCCCAGTGTGAGGAGCGGGTACACTCAAGGTCACATTACCATATCAGAAGAAATGCAGGTTTTTCCCTCCAGGTTAGAGCACCCCTGGTTAGTTTGAACAGTTTGTAAGGAAACACAAACTTGAAAAGCCACAGGGAGGCTGGGGAGGTAAAGGCAGTAACTTATGGTTAGTGATGTTCCTACAGAGTGAAATGCACCCATTCTGCAGGAAGGGTGATACGGGTCTTTAGCAGACACCCTCCTGGCCTCCCGACAGCCATTCGGGCCTTTGTTGCTCACAGAAGGCTCACTCTCTTTAAGTAGCAATATGCCCATCCCCAGGGGATAAATCATGGGTGGTCTAAGCCAGGACTCAGCAAAGGACTGACTCCAGGCCAAACTTGGCCCACTGCCTGTTCGCTATACAGCCTGAGAGCTAAAAATAATAATAGTCCCTTCATACGTCTATCTATGTGTATATTTATACATGTGGACATATATATATATATAAAATGATCAAAAAATTAACAAAGTAATTTTGAAATAAACACCATAACTATATGGAATTCAAATTTCTACATCCGTAAGTTTTATTGTCAGGATGACCATCTGTCCCAGTTAGATCTCAAGGAGGAAAAAAAACCTGCCTTTCTTCTGATGTGGTAACTGTGACCGTGAATAGGTGACCTCGAATATGTCCATTCCTCTCGCTGGGCCTCAGCTTCCTGAGCATCCACAGCTCAACATCATGGAGACAAGAAGACTGCTTTGGTCTTCAAGGGCATTTTTAGTATAAGCATGTCCCAAATACTACACATGATAGACCTATACTAAAAAAACCCAACAATTATTTGTTGTTTATTTGAAATTTAAATTTAATTGAGGCTGGGGGGGGGGGGGCACTCAGAACACATGCCTAACCTTACACAGGTAAGGCCCAGGGTTCAATTCCTAGCACCAAAAAAAAAAAAAAAGAAAGAAAGAAATGAAATCAAAGGTAACTACGCATTCAGAGTCTGCCAGCCCTGGCCACACCTGTCCCTCCCCGTGCTTTCTCTAGCTGCCTTCCTGAAGCTGCAGCAGAGGTAAATAGTCACACCACAGGCTGTGTGCCTGGGCTACCCACTGTCTGGCCCTTGACCAGAAATGCCTGCTGACTGCTGGTTTTGTTTGTTTTGTTTATGTTTTTGCTTTTATTGGGGGGACTAGGGATTGAACTTGGCCTCACACAGTCTAAGCATGAGCTCCACCCCTGAAGTCTGCCCCCAGCCCCCCATCAAGTATTCTTAACATAGGGGCTTGTGAAATTGGCTGGCAAAAATTAATCATTGTTTTCACAAACAACTAACTGAAATTTAGTAGTTTCTGCGATTACGAATATATGCAGCAATTAACAGTAGCATCAGTAGCAGCTGGGACTGCTATCTCATCTTTCCCCAGTCTTCAGATTCACCTCTGTCCCACGTGCATGTGGCCCATTCCAATATCACCAAGTGTCTTGAACCATTAGAGCATCAACTCAGAGTTCAGAACCTCATCCATGTCTCATCCGTTCAAAGCTCTCAATTCCTATCATCAGAATCAGGAATGGGCGAGACTCTGGGTAAGATCCATCCTGGGGCAAATTCCTCTCCATCTCTGGACATGTAGGCTAGAAAACAACTCATCTGTTTCTAAAATGCGATGAATTAGACAGGCATTGGAGAGCAGTTATTGGCATTGCTCTTCAAAAGAAGAGAAAACAGGAGAACCGTGAGTCACCATCCCAAGCAATTCTGAAGTCTAGTTGGGAAACAGGAGGTTTCAAGGCCTGGGAATGATCCCTGGTGGCTCTTGACAGTGCCCTCTAAGCTTGATTGGCCCTGGGGAATCATCTTCTTTCTTCCTGAAAGGTTGTGTTTGCAACTGAGTAGCTTCACAAGCTCGTCCCCTGTGGGCAGAATGTGGGGGGCCTGGCAACCTTTCTTCACCCTGGACTCCCAGTCCAAGCTCGAAGAGATTCTGCAGATGTAAACTGCTCCTCCGTGTCATTGGCACTCACTCAGTAGACAAGAGGCCTCTCCACAGACCCTCCTGGGACTGTTCCCTCTTTATCCGGGGCTTCTGCTGTGATGACTGAGGGGACCCTCCAAGGCAGTCTTTTAAATGATCTGTGCCTTTGATCATCTGTGGCGTTAGTGAAAAGTCAGGCCTGGCCTTTTCTCCAGAGCACTTTTCCTCAACAGTGAGTCTCCTAACTGATAGTACGTTCAGCATCTGGGTAAACTGAGGATTTCCCACATCATCAAGTCCTTGTTTCTCTTTTCACTTAGCAATTCTTCCCTCCACCTATTTCCGGTCGCGTTTCACTGTAAGCGTCAAGAAGAAACCAGGATGCGCCTTCAACACTTTGCTAGGAAATCTCAGCCAAATATCTACATTCATTTGGTACAAGTTCCTTGCCTTTTCCAGTTTCTGGAAACTGCCCACAGTCCTTGGCCTCTGATCCTACATCACTCAGGACTTGCTTCTGTTATTACAGTTCTTTCTCTTTTCTTTGTAAAGATGCTGTGTTGACTCTGGGCACGCCCCAAATTCAGGATCATCTCTCTGTATTTGTCTGTTTTCTGTTGCTATAATAAACTACATGAGGCTGGGTACATTGTAAAGAAGAGAGGTTTAATTAGCTCACAGTTCTGGAGGTTCAAGGACATGGTGCCTGCATTAGCTGGACTCTGGTGAGTACCAGATGGTGAATGATATCACAATGGCAGGAGTGTGTGTCAGAGGGAGAGAACACATGGGAAGACAGAAGGTCAGAGCACTACTGGAGTCCCAAGAGACCTATGTTAATCCCTTTTGGAGGACCTGTCTCAACCACCATGGACCTCCCACTAGACCACCTCTTATAGGATGCAGCCCCTCTCAACTCCACCACACTGAGGACCCCACCTCCTTATAACTTGTTGCTATATGTACAACAAATGTGTTCATTGATAGACCCTCGGGGCCAAAACCACATGCAAACCGTAGCACTCCTGATCTCAGGAGCCTTCTTCACCTCTGCAGAGTCCCCTTAGCCACATGATGGAACACAGGCATGGGTGTTGGGGACTGGGATGGGGACATCTTGGGGGCCCTGCTCTGCCTGCTCAGCTGCTCCTGGCAGTCGCAAGCGTTCTTGCAGCACATCTTGGTCCGGGTGCATGTCCTGAAGTGCCCTTTACAGCCACAACCCCCCCAGAGTTTGAGGAGCTGTCGGGCTTCCACCAGCTTTAGCTAATTAGCAAGTGAATTGAAGGGGCACGGCTACAATGTCACATTTACTTTCTAATATATAGGTGACTCGACTTCAATGTAATGGGTCTCCTTTGTGATTGTATGTGCTTCATTTCAGCCTGACATTAATGTCTTGGCTTCATAACACTTCCATGGTATAGAAAAGGTTGGGAATGCCAGTGTTTCCAGGTGTGGTGGCACAGGCCTTTAATTCCAGCTGCTTGGAGGCTGAGGCAAGAGGATCACAAGTGTAAGGCCAGCCCAGGCAACTTAGTGAGACCCTACCTCAAAATAAAATGTTAAAAGGACTGAGAATATCGCTCAGAGGTAGAGTGCTTTCCTAGCATGTGCAAGGTCCTGGGATGGATCCCTGGTACTGAAAAAATAGTAGCCAGTATTAAGTGATTAATAAATATATTTGTGGGCTGGGAATAGAGCTCAGTTGGTAGAGTACTTGCCTTGCAAGCACACGGCCCTGGGTTCAATCCCCAGCACCGCATAAAATAAATAAGTTAATAAATAAATAAATAAATAAATAAATTTTCAATTTAAACCACTGGTAGTGAACTTCTGGGTTTCCTGCCATCAAAGTCAATCAAGCACATTTTTTTAAAAATATTTTTTATATGTTGATAGACCTTTACTTTATTCATTTATTTATATGTGGTGCTGAGAATTGAACCCAGTGCCTCACACATGCTAGGCAAGTGCTCTACCACTGAGCCACAACGCCAGTCCCTCAAGCACATTTCTTGACCCATAAGAGTCAAGAAATAGAGAGCCTGTATC
Organism: Glaucomys volans; assembly: GCA_020662805.1. Lineage (NCBI taxonomy): Eukaryota > Metazoa > Chordata > Mammalia > Rodentia > Sciuridae > Glaucomys > Glaucomys volans. Next base: position 47,748 of record JAJEJO010001813.1, on the reverse strand, counting down.
AGCTCTCTGCTTGTCATTTTCTGTTGCTGTAACGGAGCACCTGAGCTTGGATGATTTATAAAGAATAGAGGTTTATTTTGCTCACAATTTTAGCAACTACAAAATCCATGAACCGGCATCTGTCTGGCAGACTCTGGTAAGGGTCCCTGCTGTGTCATGGTGTGGCGGGAAAGCGGAAGGACCAGTGAGCAGGCGCAGAACAGGGAAACCCAAGGGCTAGCCTTGACCTTTAATAACCCCTGGTCCAGCCCACTTAAGCCGGATGAGCCTCTCGGTCACCGTAGTCACCTCTCAAGGGTCCCACTGTCTCCCAACACTGCTCCACTGGGGACTGAATTTCAGTGAGCTGTACAGGAGGCAGCCATGTTCTAGCCGAGCAGCCCAGGGAGCTGGAAAATCCCTTTTAATTCAGAGTTCAGCACAACGTATTATGCAATCGCATGAGGTAACCATATTTCAGTGAGGGGGGTGGACATTTCTCACATCTGTTTACTTACTCCACAAATATTTCCTGACGTCTGCTTTGTGCCAGGTCTGAAGCACCCGGTCTTCCAGCAGGCTGGCTCCTTCTCATAAGTCACTGCGTCAAGGAGGTCTTCCCAGACCCCCGGGATATTAATGCCCTCTGTGCTCTGTGTCATTCTTTATTAGAGCTCCTTATATTGTTATCAAAGGCCTTAAGTCTCCTTCAAATCAGTCTGGTCAGTTGCTTTATGATGTCCTCCATCATGATGGCAAGGACTCTGTGATCACCCCTAGTGCCTGCACCAGGGACCCCGTATCCAGGGAACTCAGCGCGTGTTTGCAGAATGAATGGCAACATCGCTCCTGGGCTCAAAGAGCTCAAGTCTAGAAAGGAAAGAGCCTTCCCCACAGTAGGAGGGAGTCTTATGGTACTGTGGGAGGGAGACATGCCCAGAGAAGAGAGCAGCCACCCTCCAGGGACAGGGAAGCCTGGGTGACTCGTAGTGCTCAGGAAGAAGGGACAGAGGGAACAGCATGAGGAAAGGCACAGAGGCCCCAGGAACACTGTGGACCAGGACAGAGACCACGGACTGAGAGAGGTGAGCCCGGAAAGGCCTGGGGAAACCAGGGCAGGCTGGGCTCACGGACGCCAGTGCCTCCCAGGCTGACAGCATGGTGAACAGCTGCCCCATGCTCAGTGTCCCTGGACAGTAGGGAGCTCTGGAGACCAGGCCGGAGCAGGTGTGGCCTGAAGGCGCCTTGGAAATCTGCTCGAGATGGAGGCGGCCATTCCTAGATGCTGCCCAGTGTGCCCAGGTCTCGGGATCTTTCAAGATAAGCTGAAATTGGGTGACAGGTTCTGGCATGCAAATGGTGAAAGGCCAGCCTTTCGCAGGTCCAGCAAGGTCTGTCTTTTGGGAAGTGTGGGTCTAGGGCCACCTGTCTGCCCCTTTCTAATTGGTGTAAAAGACTGAAGTGTGGATTCGATTCTGTTTAGCAGCTGCTCCAAATTGGTGTGTGGCCTGATCAGATGTGAATGGAGGGAAGATCTCCCAAGGGCAGCATGGGGATTCGCTGAAAGAGGAAGTTAAAGCAGAGACCCAAGACCAGCCGGCAGTCAGTGGCCAGAGTCAGGCAGTGAAGACAGGGCTCCAACCCAACCATGGCCTCAGAAGTGGAACAAGGAGGCTCTCTGCCCCTCCCTGTTCGACAGACAGCTGCTTCTTGTCAACTCCTGCGGTGCCAGCTGCGTCCCTGAGACACGATGGTGAAGGTCGGAGTGAACGGATTTGGGCGTATGGGGCACCTGATCACCAGGCCTGCTTTCAATCTGGCAAAGTGGATCTCGTTGCCATCTGTGACCCCTTCATCGACCTCAGCTACGTGGTTCACGGGTTCCAGTATGGTTCCACCCATGGTGAATTCAGTGGCACAGTCGAGGCTGAGACAGGAAGCTTGTCATCAATGGAAAGTCTATCTCCGTCTTCCAGGAGCAAGATCCCCCCAACATCAGATGGGGTGGTGCTGGTGCTGAAGATGGTGTGGAGTCCACTGGGGTCTTCACCTCCATGGAGAAAGCTGGGGCTCATTTGAAGGATGGTGCCCAAAGGGTCATCATCTCTGCCCCTTCTGCTGATGCACCCATGTTTGTGCTGGGCTCGTTCACGATGGTCAGCAGTGCCTCCTGTACCACCAACTGCTGAGCCCCCCTGACCAAGGTCATCCATGACAACTCTGGCACTGTGGAAGGACTCGTGACCACAGTCCATGCCATCACTCACTGCCACTCAGAAGGCTGTGGATGGCCTCTCTGGGAAACTTGGCGTGATGGCTGTGGGGCTGCCCAGAATGTCATCCTGCATCCACTGGTGCTGCCAAGGCTTTGGGCACTGTCATCCCTGAACTGAATGGGAGGTTCACTGGCATGGCTTCCCCTGTGCCCACCCCCAGTGTGTCAGTTGTGGATCTCACGTGTCACCTGGAGAAAGCTGCCAAATACGGTGACATCAAGAAGGAGGTGAAGCCATCATCAGAGGGCCCCCTCGAGGGCGTCCTGGGCTACATGGATGGCCAGACTGTCTCCTGGGACTTCAACAGTGATACCCACTCTTCCACCTTTGATGCTGGGGCCGGTATTGCCCTCAATGACCACTTTGTCAAGTTCATTTCCTAGTATGACAATGAATTTGGTCCCAGCAACAGGGTGGTGGACCTTATGGTCCTCATGGCCTCCAATGAGTAAGAGCCCCTGGACCACTTGCCCCAGCAAGAACTCAAAGAAGACAGAGGCCCTCAGCCGGGGAATGCCTGCCCCTAAGTCAGTCCTTCAACACACTGAGAATCTCTCCTCCTCCCAATTTCCATCTCAGACCCCTGAAGAAGGAGAGGGGCTCAGGGAGCCCTACTGTCACATACCATCAATAACCTTCACTGTACCCAGAAAAAAAAAGAAAAGAAAAGAAAAGAAATGGAATGAGGAGAACATCTAGGGAGCGAATTCAGGAGACAGAATAACTGGAAGTCCAGGGTGACCGTGGACTCGAAGCCAGCACTGGTATGAAGTCTCCTTAAATTGACTCATTTCTTCGAGGGAGAGAAGCAAGCAGTGCCCTGGCCCCATGCCCAGCCAGCTCAGACCGACCGGCCCACTGCCATCAGCACCAGGAGCTCCAAGTGACTGACCCGCATTAGCACCAGGGTTGGAAATCAAAGGTAGCTCTTTTTGGACCTGACTTCAATACTTTCCCTTGGAAGCCCCTCAAGGCCAAGAGAGCAAATAATTTAATATGATTAGATTGAAACAATCCCAGAAATCGGTCTGTTTATACACCTTGGCACCATTTTTGACAAGGGTAATCAAAATAAACGTCCGTGGCCAGGTGGGCGTGGAGCGTTCCGGGGACTGCGGGCTGTTGTGCCACCAGAACCAGGGTCAGGGCAAAGGAAAATCCAGACCATGCAGGAACGAAAACCCACGTCCACCTCAGGGCCCCCCACCACCTGCTTTGGATCTGGCTTGGGTGAGAGGCCCTAAACCTGGTGGCACAGTCCCTGAAGACCAGGCCATGGGCACCCTTGCCACGTGGCAGGCCTGTTCTGGGTCCCCCATTCACTGAGGCTGCTTCTCAGATCCCTGCTTCTCTTCCTCCGGCCACCGTTGGGTCACTAGCGCAGGAGGCTTTGCAGAGCTCAGAGGGACCCTCTTCTCCACTCCTGCAGCTCCAGGGCTCCCACCCCATCCCAGGGGCAGACGGCCGCAATCCTCTTCCTCGCTTTCACGCACAGCGCACGTGGGGAGCAGGTGCTGGGGAAGCCCCTGTTTTGTTTTGGCGCGTGTTAAAAATGCAGAACCACCACAAATAACAGCGTGGAACATTCCGCCATCCTAACGTTTGTGTTTGCTCCCAGCCAATATCTTAATAAACAAATCACAGATAAAGATAAATGTCCCTTAAGCATCCGTGCCCATTTCAATCTCTCCCTTCCAAGCTGCAAACGGCACCCTCCTCTGAGTTCATTGCCTTAGCCTTTTACATACAGATGTGCACAACAGAATCAGTCTGCCTTCACCTAAGTAGGAATGGCATTATTTTGTGTATCTGTAACCCACACTAACGAAGCACATGCCTGCACGCCATCAGGAATCAAAGACACAGAGGGACACAAAGAGGCAAGGGGTATCCCTCCCACCCCACCTGCCACCAGCCTCTCATTGGCCATTTCAGGGACATCACTGTTTGGAGATGATCTGTCTACCAGACACTTTCTATGACCTGGGCTCCTTGGCTTCCTTCAGAGCTGCCTAGGAGGTTTCTTTACCCACGGAGAAGTTCCTCCCCACTCCTGTGCTCCCCATGCACGCCCCCATGGCTTCTGTCACTCGGCCCCCACCCTGGCATGGGAGAGGGTTTCACCCGGGTGCCATTGAGGCTGTTCCACCCTGTTGCAGGGAGGCTGCCTGCAGCGCCTCTGCCTCCCTGCCTCCACCAGGCCCTGGCTTTGAACTCTGTTGCCAGCACACATTCATTAGTCTTAGCAAATTGCTTTGCTGACAGTTTCCCGGAGGACGACTCAGATCCAATGGCGTACGTCTGTGTGTATGCCGTTATTAAATCTGGACCAAAGATGAGTTTAATCTGGGCCCGGTCTCTGAGCTTGCTTTAGAGCACGTAAGCAAATCGTTTGGAGGAATTTGTTTCTGTTGCTGCGGCCACTGCCATGCAGGGCTGAGCCAGCTGCCTTCTGCAGAGTGTGGGCGTCTCTGCTGGAGGGGACTCTGGGGAGGAAGAGAGACTCGCCGCAGCCGCTGGCTTGTGACACAGCCAGAAGGCCCCACCAGGTGCCAGGGCAGGCGCTGGCATCGTGCTCTGGGACTTCCCAGCCTCCAGAACCGTGAGCCAAATCACCCCGGTTCTTCGTAAAGGCAGAAGGAATCGTAGAGACGTATAAAATGAGCTAAGATGTCCAAGAATGTTAGATTTTTCTGGAGCAGAATTTGGTGGGATGGCCACACGATTCCTTTGGTAAATGGAGATCGTGACTGAATTCGCGGCAGCAAGAGGCACCGCCCCTCTCCCAGTCCTCACGACGACCGGAGGAAGCAGGGGCTGTTACTTTATTTTTGCCATCGCCGTCGCAACTGCTATGACTGAGTCTGAGCCAGTCCCTGTGTCTGGCCCTCCACACCCCCCGGGGCAACGTCCTGGGTCCGTTCTCCTCGACCCTGCCCGGGCTCACTCTCCCTTCTCTTAACGGTAGCTTGATTCTCCCTTTTGCATGTGGTCTTGTCTATCCACAGTTGGCATTTTGAGGGTGACCCAGGTTTATCCAACAGCACTGCCTTTTCATGGCTGTGGGGATTGTTTCGGCAGTGGACTCAGATGTTCCTAAGCAACTGAGGGGATCCAAATCCTGGGGACAGCCATGCCTGAAGACTGAACTTTCCTTTCATCTTTAATCACAGACTACAGTAGAGTCTCCCTGTTTTCTTAAGCCAGTTTGAGCTGGGTATCTATGGTTGCAATGAAATAAGACCCAAGGGTCAGGACACCAGCCTGACAGGTACTGGTAAGGTTGTCAAGAAAGGTGAGGCACCAGGAGGGTGCCATCTTGAAAGTGCTCAGTTCTGGGCTGGCAGTGTGGCCCAGTGGTAGAGCGCTTGCCTAGCATGTGTGGCACCCTAGTGCCAGTCCCCCGCACCACGAGAAAAGACAAGAGCTGGGTTCAGTGGCACACCGGTAATCCCAGCAACTGAAGAGGCTAAGGCAGGAGGAACACAGATTGGAAACTTAGTAAGACCCTTTCTCAGAATAAAAAACGAGAGTGCAGGGGACGTAGCTCAGGAGGAGAGTACCCTGGGTCCAACCCCCAGGCCCCTCCAAAAAAGAGAAAAAAAATGTTTTGTTCTTGTCCATTCCTCTTCTGGATTAAGCACAAATTCAGAAATCAGACTTTGGTGATTCAAATTCTGTGTCAGGGGTGTGACCCTGGGGTGGCGATCTTTCAGCACTTCTGCTGCTTCTTCAGCAAAACGCACACACAGTACCCCTCCTCCGAGAATGCTGCGAGGCTTACACACACAAACACACTCAGGGTACGTTTACGGCCATTCCTTGCACGTGGCACACAGGTGGTGTTAGTATGACCATAATGAACAGGCTCCCCATGCTTCAGAAAGGCCAGTGCGGGACAGCCCGTCAGGCAGTCGCTCTGGGTCCAGAGGGCCACAGCTCATTCTGCCAGTGCCCTCCCACTGAGCTGTGACCACGAACTGGTGAATGACTGAAGTATCTGCCACCTTTTGCTGCCTTTGAAGTTCCTACGCCAGAGACGGCCAGTCTCTGGGATGGCCGGCCTTTTCCAAATGGCACTTCTCTGCATTTCAGATTCCACCCAAGCTCACATCCATGCTGCTAGCTACTGGGGAGAGAGAGATTCCCCAGTTCCCCTCCCAGCACAGAATAACCCCTCCCTGTGGCTGCTGAAGGCAGCTCCTCCTCAAATGTCCGCTTCCAGACTATCATATTAGAACCTTACATTTCACAACGCATTTCTAGCTTGATCCCCCCGGAGACACCTCGTGGTGCAAGTGGGGAAAGACCTGGATCTCACCGAGAAGGGGTTGCTGGTGAGAAGAAAGGCTAAAGTTCAGCCTTGGTATACATCAGGGTGCTGGTCGACAGCCCCAAAGACCTCCCGCCAGCTGCAGCCCACCAGGCGTAACGGGGCCCCTCTGGATGGAGCGCGTGCCTGGCTGGACCGTTCATGCTGGTCTCCACCGTCTCCACGGACCAGCGTTAGGAAATGCAAGCCGACCAAGTCGCATACTGCTCTTGCGAAGGTCTGCCTCTAGCTCACCCGAGAAATTAACTTCCTTGCAGAAACGACTGAGTCAGCCTTGGGGTGCATCCCTGGAGGCTGATCCCGGGGCTAGGGGGTCGTCCACACATCCGCAGTGGCGGGCTGAGTGGAGCGATTACCTGGAGAATGTGATTGAGGGTGACAGCAGGGACAGACGGGGCCCCTTGGCCTATGGAGAATCGGAGAAGTGAGGGTGCACTGCGTCTGGAGGGGCATCTCTCCCTCCCGCAGGGCTCTTAGCACACCAGGGCTCAGGGCTCCCTTCCCTCCCAGGCTCCAGGGGGCATGCACTGCTGATCTGGGGCGCTTCCCGTCTTGACCAGAAACTTCCAGGACCCGGGCCCTGCTAGGCAAGTCGCACACTGTGGGGAAGGTTCCCATCCTTCCCTCCTCGGCGGGCAGCTGTGAGTGGGGAGCTGAGGCCGACGTAGAGCTGGTTACAGAATTCGGGTCTGTGTTGTGCTGCGCTGGGCTGATGTTTAACATTGTTTAATCCTACTTTTTTTAAAATAATATGTGCCTAAGATTTTGTAAAGCTCAAGTACCTCCCCCCCAGGCCTGTCTTTTCTTCCAAAAATACTCTGCGCGTATCCCAGCCCACAGTGGGTGTGAACAGACAGCTTCTCCTTCACACAAGGGCAGGCTGGCTCTAAAGAACGTGGGCTGCTTGTATTCTCAAAAACCCGTCATCATGGACACTTGCCAGACCTGCAGAAAGTCGACAGAGCAGTAGAAAGACAGGCCGCGTGGCCCGTGGTCACCATGTTCCTCTCCACACAGGCTTTGCTTACCCCCCTCCGCAGGACCATTTTGAAGCAAGTATCAGATACCGTATTATTTCATCTGCAAATGCTTCAGGTTCTATCTCTAAAAGGTAAGGATTTTCTTTAAAGAGTAGGCAGAAGGCTGTTTTCATACCTTTGGGGGCAAAGCCTCACCCCATCTAGGGATGAGGCTAACCTGTCCCTGCAGAAGTTGCTGGCTGCTGTGGAGAGCACTGAGAGCAGGCCAGTCTTCCGCTATGACCTACAGAAAGAAGACCTTCAGAGGCCCTGTCTCTACACCACCTGCTGCAAGGAGTTTTCCTGTGTGTGTCCCTCCAGGGAGTCTGCTTGCAAAGAAAACATCTTAATGTGAAGCCTCTCAGGAGTACGGGCTCGCCCACTGAGGACTCGGATCACGAGGAACAAAACTGAGCAGAACTTCTGGTGCTCTGTGCCGTGGATTGACCTTCCTCCTGCTTCCACACGCTCAGCATGGTTAGCCGATCTGTCTGTTGTTTGATGGCCTCTGAGTGCAAATCTTGTGTCACTTCCCAGCTTGAAACCTGCTATGGCTCCCTGTTGCCCTCAGACTAAAAGTCTAGTCTCCTTCGCCTGGCATCAGAGGACCTTCACAACCTTGTCCGACCTGTCCTTCTAGCCTTCTCCTGTCACTTCCCTGTATGTCGGCCATACCTGTTGACTCCCCATTACCCTGATAAACAACCCCTACTTTAAAACTTCTGAGTTGTTGTTCAAGCTGTCCCCTTCATTTCAGGCTGGAGAACTTCTATACAGCCTTCAAGACCCCACTCCACTGTGTCCCCTGTGAAGCCATTGTGGCCCTCCCGGGAGAGCTGGGCAGCTCTGCTCTGTGCGTTTGCTACGTCAGCTAACCCACATGCACTTGTCATTATTCCACCATCTTTGCAATAATTCAGAGAATAATTCCAGTAAAGCACCGTCTCTCCTGCGGCAAACCTCTCCACCCGGCTCTTCTCCCTCAGGCAGCACATGTCTAGAAGCCAAAAGATAAAGGATCTCTTGTCCTGGATTTAGAGGAAACTATGGAGATGTCCTTGAACTGCTCCTTCTAGGGCTCGAGTGGTTGGTGGGCTGTTAAGAGCGCCCCATCCCTGAGGACCAGTTCCTGTGGTGGCCACCGGCTTCCAGTGGCCCACAGAGGGGCAGGTGACAGGCCTGGAAGGGCGCACCAGCTGGGCGAGGCTTGGGAGTGGGCCTTGCTGCTTCCTCCTGCCCGCCAGGCCGGCTGGCTGTGCCCGCTGTGATTCTCGCTCTGCCCCTCCCTGGTAGTCCACCTCCGTCCTCCTGCCTTCCCGCGTCCTTTCCTTCGCTTTTTTAAGTTTCAGTGTGATACTTGCTCATAGGAAAAACACTACTCCATTACCACTGAGAGCAGCCCATTTAAATAAGAGGCAGTGTCTCTGGGCGCCAGAAGACAAGGTGACCATTTAAGAGAAGCAGGCAGGGGCTGCAGTCTAGCAAGGGGCAAAGCGTCCAGGCCCTGGGAAACACTGTCCACGAACCATGTGGCCCAGAGTCTGCAAAATTCCACCAGCCCATGGGGACCTTTAGTGCAGCTCTGCACAAGCGCCCACCGGGAGGGGTCCCCAGGAAGCAGGGAGGGTGCTCACAGAGCCTCTGCTCTTGGGACACTTGGGGCACCCTGTGTACAAGCCAGCTGCATCCCTGTGATGATCCTCGGAATCCACAGACCCCGAAAGGGTTGGAGTGTGGAAGTGTGGCAGGGGGAAGAGGCAGGGCAACCAGGGGATCCCAGTGGCCAACAGAGTCAGTGCCTTGGAACAACAGCATGTGGTGACTCACACTAAAGTGTCTGCGTGCCTTTTGTTGATAGACCAGGCTCATTGTTTCAGTAGAATATACAAACCTGGGGGGAAAGGCCCAGAAGGATATTCCTCAAGATACTCACAGCGGGGCTGGGGTAAGCGCGTGTGAGGTCCTGGCTTCGATCCTCAGCATCACATAAAAATAATAAATAAAATGAAGTCAAACAAGCAAACAGATACTGACAGTCAGTGATGGGATGGGGGAGATTCTGTTATCTTTTTATTTTTCCCTATTTTTAAAAGTTGATACGGTATAATATATTGTATATAATATATTTCTGAATATTGACAGTATATGCCCAAAGAGTGTTTCATAAAAATAAAATGGGTGCCTATGCCTATAATAAAAAGCATCAACTGAAACAATGAACCAAGCCTGCATGGAGGGCCCCCCGCACCCCAGGCCATGCCTGACCAAGCCGAGTCCTCCTGCTCCTCTTGGCCCACGCTGGCCATGCTGAGTGGGAACCGTAACATGCCCAGCCTTTCCTCAGGCGGGTATTTCCTTTGGTTTTGAGCCCCCCCATCATAATCCCCCAGGATACTTCTTAGAAATGCTGTCCTGCCAACCCGGAGCCTCAGGGCCTGTGCCCAGCATCTCAGTTCACAAGCCATCCAGGTGAGCCTGGCGCAGTGGAATCTGAGCCCTGAGCCCTGGAGCCTGGGACCTTGCTGGTGACTCATGCCAGTGAATACGGAGAGGTCAGCAGTTCAATCCGGTCAGTCACTCATCTCTGCGCTGGGTGATTTCCCTGCAGAAAGAGAATCGAGACCCCAATCAATAAATGAGGAGGTCAGTGATTGAAGACCCCCGAGGAGGAAGCACAGCTCTTGACCGGAAAACCGTCACTGTCTCTCAAGGACTCAAGCAGACCAGATGGGGAGGAAGCGGCTCTTGCCCGTCGGGTGCCAAAGGCTGGTCGCTTAATAAGCCTAGTGTCTCAGTGCAACGAAACTGGAACTCGTGTGCGCTGAGTGTCCCACAGGGGTGCAGCCTTTTTGGAGAACAAGCAGGCATTGTGTACAAAGGCCTTGAAGTGTTTTGATAGCCATTTGTATGGCTCTTTCATGAGGAATTCCTATTAATCACAGGAAAAAACTTTCTGAACCATGATAATCAATACAAAGTTAGTCATAAAGACGGGATGCTCCCGTCAGCACCTGAGAATGGCACTGGCTGAGAGCAAAGGAAAGTGGGAAGCCGCTCACCACAGGGTGACCCCCCAGCATGAGCACACCAGGGCAGGGGTAGACGGACGTCTGCCGACTCTAACCGTGATTGGGGATCTGTGGGGTTTTCTTCTTTCTCCTTTCCTCTTTTTTAAAACACTTTTTGGACACCACTACCATTTCATGAACAGCAAAAACTGTACATCTGCTTTTCTTTCTACACTGAGTTTTTTTTTATTTGTTCCAAGTAGCTATACACATGACAGCAGAATGCATTTGAATTCACGGTACACGAATGGGACGCGAGTCTCCATTTCTCTGGCTGCACGTGATGTAGAGTCACACCATTTGTGCGATCATACAAGTACCCAGGATAGTGATGTCAATCTGATTCCCCCATCTTTCCCGCTCCCCCCCCACCTCACTCCCCTCTGCCCCATCCCAAGTTCCTCCAGTCTTCCCTTGCCCCCTGACCATCACGGATCACATCCCCATGCCAGAGAGAACATTTGGCTTTTGCTTGAGCTGGGGAGAAACATCAGACCTGAGTTCAGTGCCGACTGTTGGAAGGCCAGCTCCCAGCGTGGGCTCCCAGGAGGAGAGAGACCTGGCCTGGCCATGTGGGGTGACCCTCCTGCAGCTCCCACCAGAGGCCGCTCCCAGGCCCACCCTCAGAGCAACATGAGCCAAGTTATCAGAACCAGCATCAAATTCATCTGTGTGTTACCAACGAAGGGCAATAGGCTGGTTATCAGTTCGTACACTGAATGCCCTTTCAGTCACCCTCTCCATGTCTCCCCGGATGACAGAGAGAAACTTATTAAAGGGCTATTAGGTACTAGTTAGCTTCCCCCTGACCTGTGAAATGGGTGTTTAGAAAATTAACTAATAGGAGCTGCAATTGTGGCTCAGTTGCAAAGCGCTTGCCTAGCATGTGTGAGGCCCTGGGTTTCATCCTCAGCACCACATATAAATTAATTAATTAGTTAATTGATTAAAGGTATCATGTCCATCTACAACTAAAAATACTTTTAAAATAGAGGAAAAAAATCAATAGAGGTAAAAGTTAAATGCAATAACACGCACTCGATTTAAGTGTGCAGGTCGTCCAGTTTTAGAAAACACACACACAGAGCAGGCACCAACGCCAGCACCATCCGGGCAGGCCACCCCCTCGCCGAAACAGCGTGCCCCTTCCCACTCAGGTCCTCACATCTTTGTGGGTGGCCCTGCCCATCTCTGCACTGTGCACAGGGCTGTCCCTGGTGTCCCCACTGGATGGGACATCCCTGCATGCAGAGCTCGCTGTTGATGCCTAGGCTGGGGCACCCAGAGTGTGGATATGGTGCAACTCCTTAGGCTGCAGCCTCCGCGCGGTGGCTCCAAGCCTGGAGCTGTTCTGGAGAGCCATTCTAAGCACTCTGGTCTGCACCATGGGTCCTACTCAGCAATTTAGAAGTAGGAAATCCTGCCACACACCGTCACGTGGATGAATTCAGAGGACATTATGCCAAGGGGGGGTAAGCCAGACACAGAAGGGCAAGTCATGATGTCACTTAGAGGAGGAATCTAAAATAGCTGAACCTGAGACGGAGAACTACTGCGGGTCCCAGGCAGGGGAGGGGCGGTGACGACTTGCTCTTTGGTAGGTACAAGGTTTCAGTGATGCCAGATGACCAAGACACAGTCTGAACAACACAGCACCTAGGTTTCACTTTTTTTGTTTTTAAATGAAGAAAAGAAGTTAAAAAAAAAAAAAATGAACAGCCCAGATGGTCATCCACTGATGAATCCATAGGAGAGAAGCCAGGAGCAGAAGCCACCCTTCCACTCCCAGTGCTTGGGAGTCTGAGGTAGGAGGATCACCAGTTTGAGGCCAGTCTCAGCAACTTAGCAAGGCCCTGAGCAACTTAGTGAGACATTGTCTCAAAATTAAAAATAATCCCCAGGAGCTGGGAATGTGGCTCAGTGGTTAAGCACCCCTGGGTACAATTTGCAGTACCAGAAAAATGAAGAAGAAAAAGGAGAAGGAGAAGAAAAGATGAAATACTAAAACATCCCTTAGTAGGAGTGAGAAAACATGATTCTAAGTGAAAGAAGCCAGTCACCAAAGACTGCACACTGGGTGGTTCAATCCACATGAAGTGGGTAGAAGAGGCAAGTGTGGACACAGAACGGGCCCTGCCTGCAGGTAGGAAAGAATCGGGGCTGATGGTGACTGGTGAGGGGCTTCCCTTGGGGGTGAAGAAAATGCTCTGAAATCGGCCGTAGTGTGGCTGCCCCGTTCTACAAATGTACCAGAAGCCATTCATGGTCCACTTCGAAGGCACAAATGGGACGTGAAGCTCACTCGGCAAAGGTGCCTTCAGGACTGGGTGAAGCTCTGCGTCTGCCTGCTGGTGGACACAGGGACTCAGCTCCCCTGGCCATGCCCAGTCCTGCCGCTCCTGGGCCAGGGGATGTGCAGATGTTCGGCTCTAGTAGACGGAGGAGACCTCGGCTCCGCTTGCTCCTCAATCTCAGCAGTATTGGGTGGTGTCCATCCTCTTCTCTGCAGCTGTAATTTTAAATAAGGTAGGATCAGAGGTGGGCGTGGTGGCACATGCCTGTAATCCAAGCGACTTGGGAGGCTGAGTCAGGAGGATCGCGAGTTCAAAGCCAGCCTCAGCAACTTAGCGAGGCCCTAAGCAACTCAGTGAGACCCTGTCTCTACATAAAATACAAAATAGGGCTGGGGATGTGGCTCAGTGGCCGAGTGCCCCTGAGTTCAATCCCTGGTTCCAAAAAAATAAATAAATAAATAAGGTAGGATCAGCTCTGTCCATTGGTGGTTTCAGAAGTGACTTCCCAGGAAGCCAGCTTCAATTAGGATGCATTGATCTGCTTCCCCATCTTTAATCAGGAGAGTGATGTATTTTAGTATTTTTAATATTACTTTATGGAGGTATAATTCATGTGCATAAAATGCACAAATCCTGAGCACACAGCTCTGTGGACTTTTTGTTTGCCCCCAACCAGACAGACAGACAGCACAGTCCCAGAGAGTTCCCAAGGTCCCTTCATTTGGCTGCTTTTGTGATGCTGGGGATCGAGTCAGGGTCTCCAGCATGCTAGGCAAGCGCCCTGCCCTGAGCTGCACCCGCCCTCCCCAAGTTCTTACACACCCCTCCCAAGAGCCCCCTGCCCATGGGCTCTTCTAGCATATCATCTAAATAAAATCAGACCGAGTGGATTCTTTTGTCTGCATCTTTTTTCGGTGATCACGAGGGCTCGAGGGCTCGGAGACGCATCCTTGCTGTGGCACGGTCACTCTTCCTTTGTATTGTTGAGTCGCCTCCCCCGCACAGCGCACCCCAGCTCAGCCATTCACACATGTCCATCATTTCCATTTTGGAGTCATTATGAATAAAGCTGCTATCAATATTCAAGCTTTTTTTTTCCTTGAGTAAATGCTTCAGAGTAGAATTACCAGGTCATATGGTAGGTGTATGTTTTACATTTCCTGTTGGCAGAAATGGGTTCTGATTGCTTCAGTGTCTAGACCTACAAACTTGTGTCAATCATTTTCATTCTGGCCATTCAAATGTCTATGAGGCGGCCTCTCGCTGTGGTTTTAATTTGCAATTCTGAGGTGACTCTCGGTGCTGGTTGTCTTTTCCTGAACTCACTATTTGCATAACTTCTTTGGTGAAGTGTCCAAATCTTTTGCTTATTTGTAATTGAGTTGGCTTTTTACATTGAGTTCAAACAAGCCTACATCCAATACATACGTTGTGATTATTTCCCCCCAAGTTCAGGTTGCTCTTTCATTTCTTAGCAGTGTCTTTTGACAATGGTCTCTCTGCTGGGTTTTATTTTATTTTATTTTATTTTATTTCGTTTGTGTACTGGGGATTGAACCCAGGGTGCTTAACCACTGAGCTACACCCCCAGCCCTTTTTATTTTTTATTTTGAGACAGGAAATCACTGAGTTGCTTAGAACCTGGCTAAATTGCTGAGGATGGTTTTGAATTCATGATCCTCCTGCCTCAGCCTCCTGAGTCACTGGGATTACAGGCGTGTGCCACCACGTCCAGCTGCTTTTTTTTTTTTAAGAAGCATATTTTTTTACCTGCTTCTGCATAGTATTTTTTTTTTTTTTAAGGAATAGATTTATTTAAATCCTATTTTGCTAGGTACAGTGGTGCACACCTCTAATCCCAGAGGCTCGGGAGGCTGAGATTGGAGGATCATGAGTTCAAAGCCAGCCTCAGCAAAAGCGAGGCCCTAAGCAACTCAGTGAGACCCTGAGACCCCTAAAGCACAAAATAGGGCCGGGGATGTGGCTCAGTGGTCCAGTGCCCCTGAGTTCAATCCCTGAACAAAATCCTATTTTACAGACAAGAAAACTGAAACCCAGAAGGTGCAAATGCCTTGCCCAAACCCCATAACCCGGTACAGAGCAGAACCAAGGTTCAGTGCTGGGAGTCCAAAGCCCAGCACTCTGTCTAGCTGGATGTTTAATTTCCAATTCAAAGGCAATTGCACAAGATGGTTTGGAGTCAATGTGCTATTTTGGAGGAACCAAGACTGACTGAGCCTCCGGGTCCAGGAGTAAGTAACTAATTGGGGCCTCTTGTACCTGTGGATCTCAAATACAGAAATAAATGGAGATATTAAAGGAAGGAACACCCTCCCCTCCCGCAAGAAATAAAAATGTGATCAGCCTCTGCACTGTAATCTCTGATGAGAACATTTAATCAATTAGCATTGCTGTTGTCAAAACTTGCTTCCCACCGAGCCAGGAAGCCGCCAGCGGCACCTCCCGGAGGCCGCGCCTCCCCCTCCCGGGCTGGGATTCGTCCCTGCCTGTTCTGGCTCCCAGAAGATCCTGCAGCCCCAGATGTAAAACCAAAGCCTCTTATCTGCCATTATTTATCTCTATGCTAATAAAATGTCAGTCCCCAGGGGAAGACTTAAAAAGGAGCCTGCTGTCCCTGCTCACTGGGCGGAGGCTGCAAGGCCCCAGCACCCTGCAGGAATCAGCCCCTGGCCGGGTGAGCCACTCCTTCTTGGTTTCACTGGTTCACACTGGAACTCAAAGCAGCAGCAGTTGTACAGCATTTCCCAGATGCTGGGCCCTGTGCCCATAGCAAGTATCTTGAAATCCGCGTAGCATCCTGGCTTGGAGGATCAGCAGGCCCACTTCATTGACAAAGTAATGGGCTCCCCAAGATTTGTCTCCAATGTAACAGTGGCTAACCATTTTATGCTGAGGGCTTGGCAGCGGACCATTCCCTTATTTCTCCAGGAATGTGAGAAGAGAATACTGGGATTATCCACAATTTACACAGCAATAAGTCAGGGATCAGAGAGGTGATGCAGTTGGCCCAGAAACTCACAGCACAGCCGACCAAAGCAAGGAGGAAGAACAGAAGAACAGAAGAACAGGAGGAAGAACTCCTAGCCCTCTGGTGCCTGGCCTGTGCCATCTGTTGTCCCCAGGCCAGCTCAGAAGTTCGGCTCACCTGCACTCCTTAGGTTCTGAGGTCTAGGCTGGCTCCCATTCCCAGCTACTGCAAGTTTGAGAACAGCCAAGAGACATGTCCTGTTTTGATGCTCCCTAATCTGTGGTTCCAAAATAATTTAAGATAAATGAATGATTTGTATAAATTCTTCAGCCTAGAAGAATAAGGAAAGAGAAGATACTGAAGCATAGTTTGTGATCATTGTTACCACATTGAGATCCCCATTCACGTTGTCAGACCCAGACTCCTACAAGACAGTATGCAATCCAGGCTGGTAAAAGGAAATCAGGAAGAATCATCACTCCAATAGTTAATTATCAATAATAAAAACTATCAGACATGGTGATAATCCCATGCAATCCTGTAATCCTAGCAATTTGGAAGGCTGAAGCAGGAGGATGACAAGTTTGAGGCCAGTCTCAGCAACTTAGTGAGACCCTGTCTTAAAATTTAAAAAGGAAAAAAAGGAAAAGCACAGGAAGGACTGGGGGTCTAGCTCAGTGGTAGAGTATTTGCTCAGCATGCGCAACGCCTTGGGTTTGAGTCCCAGTAATGTTAATAAACAAATTATTAATAATTTTTATTTACTTATTTTTGGTACTGTGGATTTGATCTGGGAGCACTTAAGCACTGAGCTATATCCCCAGACCTTTTTTTTATTTTGAGACAGGGCCTCACTAAGTTGCTGAGGCTGGCCTTGAACTTGCCATCCTCCTGCCTCAGTCTCCCAAGTTCCTGGGATCACAGGCAGAGCCCCACCACACTGGGCAGTAATAATTTTTAAAATAATACATAGAAAGGCTGGGAGTGTAGCTCAGTAGCAAATCACTTGATTTGCATGTCTGAGGCCCTGAGTTCAAGGCCCAGTATTGCCAAAATACCAATCAGAGGTGGAGTGTGGCACTTGCCTCTAATCCCAGTGACTTGGGAGACTGAGGCGAGGAAGGCAAGTTTGAGTCCATGCTCAGCAGAAGACGGAAAGAAGGGGAGAGATCCAAATGGGCCAGAAGCCCGGGCAGGCCTGGTGTCCCTCCCGGTCAGGGCAGCCTGGTGTGCAGGTCTCACTCGGACATTTGTTTTCAGAGTAAACTCAGTGTCACCAGCTGCTTCTTTCTTTGACACAAAAGCTGGTCTCCTCGCAGACCCATCCCCACTTTTTGCCAGTGACTCTCCCTCTCCCTCCCTGCTGCCCCTCACGACCCTCCCCGCCCCCTTGGAAGCTTCTGGCTCTGGTTCTTTTCACGGCTCCCCTTCAGTGAGCACCAAGGACACCTGCTCTGGGACCAGGGCTGAGAATGAAGCCCCACCCTCCCCAGGAATGGGCCCGGGGCGCCACCTGGAGCTTTCCACCGGGCCGCCCAGCCCAGGCCTTGGCCTGCGGAGGCCGGGAGGAATCCCAGCCTCCCTTCCAGGGTGTTGCCTGTGGCTCCAGCAGTCGAACGTCATTTTCATTGCTTTCTAAACCCTGGCTCACCTGCGGCACGTGCTGGCTTGCACGCAGGCTGCTCCTCTCCAAGGAGACGAGGGGGCCATTAACTTTTTTGGAGCTAAAATAACCCAATATGTAGAGATGATGGAGGAAAAAAAAAGCCACCGGGGAATGCAGAGGTCATGTGGGAGGGCACTTAACTTTGAGGTTAACAATGAAAGACAGACATAGGGAGGGGTACCTCTGAGCACCCCTCCCTGAGGAGCAGGGTTCTAATGGTCAAAGATACCAAATATCCACTCAGCTTGGTCTCCAGATCACCGCCAGGTGCTCTGTCTGATGTCCAAACCAATGGCGTGTCCTTGTTATGGATGTGTGTGTTACCACGCCGTTCAGTTCACACCAAACCACACACACACTGCTCTCCAAGGAACTGTCCTGCGTAGCTTTGAGGGCAGGCGATTTCTGCCTCCTACCCGAGTGCAGAGTGCAACAAGCACATTGAGATTTGACTGTGAAATAAGGCATCTTAGCCGGGCACGGTGGCGCACGTGGCGCACGCCTGTAATCCCAGCACTTGGGAGGCTGAGGCAGGAGGATCGCAAGTTCAAAGCCAGCCTCAGCAACTTAGCGAGGCCCTAAGCAACTCAGTGAGACCCTGTCTCTAAATAAAATACAAAATAGGGCTGGGGATGTGGCTCAGTGGTCGAGTGCCCCTGGGTTCAAACCCTAGTATCCAAAAAAAGAAAGAAAGAAATAAGGCATCTTCACGTGGGGTGTGATGTGGCCCTGAGTTACTTCACAAAATGTACCACAAATAAAAAGCAATGTAACAACTACCTATAAACCCAGGACTGTCATCGAATCCATCCAGGGCTAATGGATAGAAGATTAATGTGACCACAAGCACTTGCTGACCTCAGCTGTAAACTGTCAGGGCTAAGTAAATAAGAAAGGGAACATGAAGGTGACCCGGTTGCTCCTTGGACCCTGACCAGGGCATTCGGGTCACTTCCCCCAACACCAGGATGCTACCTGTAATGTGGGAGGAGGAAACTGAGTCACAGGTGAGAGGCAGGCGCCGGGTGCCCAGCATCAGGTCAGTGGGCCCAGCCTGGGGCTGAAGGCAGCCTGAGGGAACAGGGAACCCCAGAAGGCTGCAGGCCCAGGAAGAAGGAGACTCGTTTTCATGGGAAGCGAATCCAGGGCTGCTCAGAGCTGGGGCGGGGGATAGAGAAGCTGCCCCACAACAAAAGAATCTGGTCCCAACCTCTTTCTTCCCCAAAGCATGAAACTCCCGATTTCAAACCTGTTCTTTTGGCCTCTGAAAGAAAAACAAGAAAAAGACGTGGTGATGTCGCTCCTGCAACCGGGGAGAAAGGGAGAGAAGAGGGCTGAGGCAGAAAGGGCCTCCCCCCTTCATCGACGGCTTTGAAAGGCTTGCTGTAGGACACTGACTAATGACACGTGACCTTTGGATGCTCCACGAGGCTGCAGGCCCGGGCCCCAGGCCCAGCGGGGACCCCTCTGCCAGTTAGGGGTCACTCTCTCCATTCAAAGCTTTATTAGCTCCCTCCAGTCTCAGGGCGAAGTCCTGCTGCTCGGGACTTTTGCAGCTTTGATGGGGGAAGGCTATTCAGGGCGGGGAGAGGGTCTGTTTGTTTTCAGGAGGAAGGCTCTGGGAGCCCCCCGCCCCCTGCGCTTCCAGGGCTGCTGGAGAGATGAAAGCAGCCCTCCCCCTGCCCGCCATTGGACAGTAGGAGCCCCACTCGGTGCGGAATAATGAAGGCACATCATGCTGCATAAATTGTCTTGTGATTGACGGGCTTTCTTCCAGCTCCTGCTTCCAGGGGAGAGTCAGGGGGAGGGGCGGGACGGATCTGTGAGGGCTCCGTTGATTTAGTCAGGCACCTACTGTGTGCAAGCACAAGCAGGTCCCATTTCATCCTCCCAAACGGGAGGTGAGTATTATTTATCCCCGTGACATGCGTGAGAAGACAGTGTCAGAGAAGGGAAGCAATTTCCCAGCGATCCACAGCAGAAGGCACAACATTTTGATGTGAGAATATTTTCAGAAAGTCTTTTAAAAATCGACTTTTTTCTTTTCAAAGCAGTATGGAGACTTTATTGGATCATATACCTGAAAGCCCAGGGTGAATTTTGAATATCAATCACTTTTCCAGTGTGTGATGACCACTCTTCAAATTTCAGTGGTTTCCAATAAGGAACATCTGCTTCTTCTTCCCTACAGGTCCATGGGCAGTGTGGTTTGGCTGGATCACGCAGAAGTTAGAACTTTTGGGTTGTTCTGAGGGTCCCACAGATCTTCAGTTTGACATTCACCTGGAGAGAGTAGCAATGTGGGCAGAACCGTTTCATGGCTTGGAAGAAAAATCAGTCTTTAAAATTGCCCAGCCAGCCTGGCATGGTGGCACACACCTGTAGTCCCAGCTTCTTGGGAGGCTGAGGCAGGAGTATCTCCAGTTTGAGGCCAGTCAGGGAAACTTAACCACACCCTGTCTTAAGCATTAAACAATAAACAAGGCTGGGGATATAGCCTAGAGGCGGAGTGTCTGTATTCAATCTCAGTGCCACAAAAAAAATAAACAAAATTGCTAAGTCATTTACTAAGCTGTGGTCCTCACCTGTCCCTGGGCCTGCCCCTGACCCCTGGGGCGAGGTGGGAGGGAGGAGAAAGACAGGGAGAAGCAGGACAAGAATGCCATCCGCTCTGGGTTATCTGTCCAAAGCATTTATGAAAAACATGTATTGACCGGCAGGGCTGGGCATGAAGGACCTTGCCCTGGTGATCCTGTGTCACAGCAGGGGGCCACAGAAGCTTTGCACGTGATTTTGGATGGTGGTAAGAGCTTTGAGGAGAATCCAGCAGGAAACAAGAGAGGACATGTCTGTGCAGGGAAAAGGGCGCACCTGTGCACTCCTGCCCCAGGAGTGACATGGGTCCTGCAGGAGAGCAAGGAAGGGGGTCTGGCAGAAGCGCCCCCAAAGGAGGGGCGCCAAGAAGCTTCCCATCAAGCAGCAGAAAAGAGATCCAAGGCCAGAGGACAGCGGGAGGGGACCCGCACTGGACAGTTCCCCAGAACCTGGATATTATCCTCAGTTCAAGAGAAGCCACTGGAAGATTTCCAGTAGGTGAGGGTAATGAAGCAAAAAGCAAGACTCAGGTCAGGGAGACCCAGAGCTACCCATGGCTCCCACTTGTCCCACTTCCTGACTGGTCAGTCGATGCTTCTTTGCTCAGATCTTCTTGAGTGGTCTCACTGTGGCCCGCTCAGGAAATCATGCTGACTCTAAATTTGTCCCCGGAATTGGAGCATCCCAAAGTCACACCTGCTCCCCGCCCAGGCTGTCCTCTCATCTGGGCATGAAAAGCTGGAACAGCTTGGGAATCATCAGGGAACATGCACCTGAAGCCGGCTACCCTGGAACTGTGGCAAGCTGGGAAGGAAGCTGTCCCTCAGTGGTGGCCCCACTGAACCCCAATCTGGGAGGCAGAGAGGCAGATAGATCATCTGATTCTGTTAGAAAAGCCCGAAAGCCTGAGGTGTGGACGCGCTTGGTTTTTCAATGTCTCCACAGCAAATCCAAATTAAAATAACATTTCCTCAGGGCCCAGTGGCGCACACTTGTAATCCCAGCAACTCAGGAGACTGAGGCAGGAGTTCCAGGTCGGCCTCAGTGACTCAGCTAGCAACCTCAGTGGGGTGTTGCTCAGTGGTAGAGTGCCCCTGGGTTAAATTTCCAAGACGACAAGAAAAGACAAAAATTTTTTCTCTGGTCTCTATCATGAACCCTGAGGCCAGAGAGTTGCATAAGCGGAGACCCCAGCCCGCAGCAGCCTCAGGCTAGAGCCACCACCCACACCCAGCTGCCCAAAGCAGAGAATAAAGGTAAGAGATGCAAAGCAAACAAGTCCCATTCCTGCTTTGTCAACCCTTTTTGTGAGGCTGGATTCCTCTGGCAGTCTGCTGAAGCCTGTGGACCTCTGCTCTGAATAATATTTTAAAATGCATAAAATCGAATAACAAAGGCACACAATTATATTTAAATACAGTTACTGAAATGTTGCAATGGGCTCCTACAATGGCTTCTTTGTTAATGTATCAGTCAACAAGCCCTGGCGGGGAGCCAAGGCCTGCTGTCACTTTGAAGCATCAATGAGCAGAAACTGTATTTCAAGACACCTGTAACAATTGTAATGGCCAGGAAAACAGGGTCTGTGGGTGACAAGATCACTGTCACTGTCCTGCTGCTCTGGGTGTGGCCTGCATCCATAAGGGAAGCCAGGGTGCTTCTGTTAGAGAGGTGATGTGTTCCCTCCTGGCTACACAGATGTCCTCTCTCCCTGCCCCCCCACCCCCCCTGGTCCATGGACCCCTGTTTAAGAACCTCTGGGTCTGATGGGATCTCCTTGGCAGGTGTGGAAGAGGAAGTGGCCCTTCCTTCACCTCACTATACTGGCAAATGGTGCTCTTTCCCTCCAGCTGTCCCAGGACCCGGCTACTCATTCTCCCTGCAGAAGATCCTGGCCTTCAAGACTGTCAAGGGCCTGATCCTCCCCGCTGGACTGGCTCCTCTCCTGTCCGACCTTCCACTGCTCCTGCTAGACGGGTTGGGCTCAGCCAAGTCTGCACACACTTCCTTCCAAGCCTCTGCACAGGAGACCTGGGATGGTCAGAAAAGGAGCTGGGGGTCAGGCAGGGGCAGGTTCAAGCCCAAATTTGTAACTTATAGCAACAAGATAGTGAACTGACCGCTGACCTTTCAGCCTCCATCTCCCTAACACCTGTTTCCCTTGGTTGTAAGGATTCAATGAACCAATTTCTTAAAAATTCTGGGCACATTTTTCCCTCAAGATACAGTAGCTGGTCTCACGGGGTTTTATTGCACTTGTGTTGCTCTTCTCTCCCCAGAGCCTATCTGCTCTCATTCAATCTTCAAGACCCAAATGCAGGGCTGGGGATGCCGCTAAGGGCAGGGCACTTGCCCAGCTGCAAATGGCCTGGCTTCCATCCGGGCACCTCACACATGACCAACTCAACCCGCTCTGCTCAGTTCGCTTAGGTCTCTGCTCACTGTGGTGACATCCTGGTGCCTTAGTACACGTGGTGCTTCTCGGAGTGCTCCTACACCAACGGGGGGCGGGGCTGTGATGTCATGAGCAGTGCAGTGAGCAGGGCCACCATGGTCTATGCAACCTCTGGTCCTTGATTGAAGTGCTGCACGTGGCACATGAGTGCGCATGAGCCCCTTTAATTATGATGCATTCTACTCACGCCAAAATAATCTGTGTGGTCAGGAGATGACCAACCGACATCCTAACTATGGTTCTGATGTGTCCATGATCATTTCTCATCTTTTTCTCTCTCTTTTAATTAATTAATTGATTTATTCTTTGCAGGGCTGGGGTGGACCCAGGGCCTCATGCCACTCACAAGAACTCCACCACTGAGCTGCAGCCCAGCCTTCTCATTTTCTTTCTTAACTTCTCTGAATCTTACTCATCTGTAAGATGGAAATGTGATAAAAGAATAAGAATAAAAATAAGAAGAGTGGCACCGGCCTGCTTGCCTCCTGGAGCTGCACAGTGCCCAGGACCTGCAGTGTCTTGTCTGCGGCAAGCGCTGAGCAGATGCGACTCCTTGCTCCTTGCTGTTTAACAAGAGCCTGGGCTGGTTCCTCAGGCCCCTCCCCGGGCCTCCACTTCCTCATCTATAAAATGGAGCTAATTACGTCTGCACTTCCTGCCTCACCGAGTTATTGTGTGGAATGAATAGGATAATGTGAGTCTGCCTGCTTTGTGAACTCCAACGTGGTGCGCAGCTGCGAAGAGCAATTCCTTGGGGAAGCGCAGGAACCAGGGAAATACCACGGGGCTTGGACTCACAAACACCTGGGTGGGAGCCCTGCTCTGTCGCTCTCGGCTCAGAGGGGAGTTCTGGATCTCAGGTGGGCCATCTGTAAGGTGTGGCAAGGCCATTGAAGGCTCAGTGTCTGTCTGGCCTGCATCGGCCCTCGGGAGACGGCAGCTGGCACTGCTGCCCACAGCCCAGCGGCTGCTCTCTGGGGCCTCCTCAGCAAGCCCAGGGATGCCCCTGTTTCCTGTTCCGGTGAATGGGGATCATTACACCAGGCCTCAGGATGCGTGTCTTTTAATTAACATTTACAGGGTGCTTGGAGATCTTTCCTTGCAAAAGACGCGTAGCCCCCACAGGTTCCCAAGTGCGTCTAGTTGTCGCAGGACCCTGAAAATGCCGTGGCCCCTGACTTGCTTCTCCAAGTGGTTCAAGGTCCCATATCCCAGCATGGGTTTTGGGGGTCAGAAAAGTGCCATTTTTGTAGAGAAGCTGAGCTGAGTTTTCTCAACAAACGATTCTTACCTCTTCACTCAGAGTTGATCTGAGACATAGAACAAAAGTTCCCTTGGCTCTGTGTGGAAGATGCTGGAGAGCATAGGAAATGGAGCAAGAAACCCAGCTCCCAATTTGCTACACTGTTCTTACCTCAGGATTGCACCTGCCAGGTCAGCTGCAGCTCAGACGGGCTGGCAGACCAGGCAGCTGACGCAGGACCAGCCAGCCACCCAGTGACAGGGGGCTTCCGGGAAGGTGCCTGGGGAGGCCAGACCCATGCAGTCCATCGGAGCTCCTCCAGGCCCTTGCTTGGACCAGGCACGGGGTAATGGAGTGAGCACCTTGTCACTCACTCAGTCGAGGGCTAAATTCCAAAAGCCACTGAATAGGTTCAAGGTCATTCCCGGATTTGTTACATTGTCTCAGGCTGACTTTCCCAAAGGTTTTGATCAGGGGAGAGAGTGGAATTCCATGCCACAGCGTAGCCTAGCTCCTGTCTGCGTGAACCCCAGAGCTCTGCTCAAGATAACTGGACTCAGGGGTTCCCACCCAGCTGTGCTGGGGAGTCACACAAGAAAGCAGTCGTGTTTGATCCTTCAATGCATCAAAACATTTTAAACGTGCAAGCACAATTTGCCTACAATCACTCCACCCAGATACCACCGCTGACACTGCACTGGTGTAGGTTGGAGTAATGGTCCCTGTAGCAAGAAAATGCAAATAAAGTGCAAAGTGAGAGACAGATCTCTCCTCCCGGCACTGGACTCTCCCTAAATGGGAGTACTGAAAGTTTCCTATCTAACCTCCCAGAAAAGAGGCTCATTCCTGCCCCAGCATCTCCTCCACCCAGACCAGGTGCAGGCTGACCTCTCCCAGCCCCTCCGACCACCCCACACACCGCCTTCCAGCTGCCTGGCCTTGCTGTGTCTTCCATGGGCCCAGCCAGTGCTGCTGCGTGCCTTGGCACCCCTGCCACAGACACACACTGCAGCTCAGTCCCACCCTCCCTCCAGTCCTTGCTCCCAAGTTCCCTCGTCAGAGAAGCCGGACCCACCCACCCAACCCACCTTCCCAGCGCTGGGCCCTGTGCCTGCGAAGCAGGGGCTGTACTCCCGAGCGGCACCCTGACCCGAGGTCAGCATTTCTAGTTCCACAAATGAGATCCTGCAGACCTGGCCTCTGGGGACCTGGCCTGTTCCACTCACCACAGCCATCTCCAGTTCCATCCACGTTGTCTCAAAGGGCAAGGTTCATGGCTGAATAGTATTCCACCGTGTCTGCGTGCCATCATGAGTGGACGGGCGCGTAGGTTGATTCCTGCTCTAGGCTCCAGTGAACACCGCGGCGCTGAGCGGGTGCGCAGAGGCCTCGCCCACACACTCATCTGACTTTCTTTGGATGTATACCCAGAAGCCGGGGCACCGGGTCTCCTCTGAGATGGTCAATTTCAAGACTCAGTCCTCTGAGTGAGTCCCTTCTTGATCCTTAGTGTCCTGCAGGCACTTGAGGGCACCAGGTCCTGGAGTATTCCTGTTGAACAAGCATCTCTTTCCTTCGCAGCAGGGCTCCCCTCCTGCTCTGAACTTCCCGACCCCGACCCCGACCCCGGCATCGCACTGCACAGCTGGGTCCTCGCTCATCTACCCACCTGGATGAGCGGACGTTTAAATTCTTCACGCTTTCTCACCAACGTGCTGCTTTCAATATCCTTGGACACGTTTCTGCCCGCGCACGCTCTTGTGAGCAGCTCTGCAGCAGACCCCGCCTTCCCAGGGGTGAGGAGCGTGGGGCTCCAGGCTTGGAAGGGGTCTAGCTGCTGTCCCTGCAGCCACTGGCACTCCCGGCCAGAGGAAAGGAACCGCGCCCAGCACCTCCCGGGCACCCGAGCATCACTGGCAGGTTCGGGGAGCTGACCGTCCCAGTGGGGTTCCCTTGGTATTCCCTTCACCACAAGAGATTGAACACTCTTTCATGTTGTCATTCTTTTTATTTCTATTTCTGCAAACTGCCAGATCACATCCTTTCCTATTTTCCTACCAGATAGTTCTTTTATTTACCTCAATCTTTCCCAAGGCAAATACATATGTGTGTGTGTGTGTGTGTGTGTGTGTGTGTGTGTGTGTGTGTGTAGTACTTTGGCATTTGGGTTGAAAATTACTTTTGCTGTTTTCATGTTTATGTTTTGAGGTTTTTTTGTTTTTTGGACTTTTTTCACTTCTACGTAGCTACGTTATTCTCTTCTATCATGGCCTCTCCTTTTAAATCTTATTTCATTCATTCATTCATCCATTCACTCTGCAGGGTTGGGGATGGAACTGAGGGCCCCTGACCCCCACCAGGCAAGTGCTGCACCCCAGGCTCCACATCCTGTTTTAAAAGCAGCCCTCAAGGAGCCCCGGAAGGTGGGCTTTTCAGGTTGGGGTTGGGGGCAGCCCCGTCTCTGCAGGGTGTGGGCATCAGTCACACTGACCCCACAGCTCCTGGGCGGGGCTGCGGCTGCCTCTCAGCCCCTTGCAGAGCGTGGTGGGCTGGAGGACCAAGGCTCAGTGAGCACACAGAGGGCCGCACCCAAGCTGGGACCCGGAGCGCTGAACCCCGAGGGAGAGTGGAGCGCAGTCCCAGGGTTAAAGGCGGAGGCCCTGGTCTGAGCTCAGGGGCTGTCTCCAGGTTTTGTTGTGGACATATGTGCCAGAGAGGTCCTTCCTGGCCCTGCCTGCTCTGAGGAGTGCCAGCCAGGGACACAGGTCTGCTGGGACAAGGTCACCCGGGGTGACCTTGGCCTCACTGCATCTTAACAAGCTTCTGGGAAATAGAAACCATGGGGACAGACACTGTTCTGGGTCTTGCTGCTCCTCCGGTGGGTTTCTGGATTGTGGGTGGTTCTGAGGGGCCGCAGAGGATCCCACCACGAGGCAGCCCCTTGCAACTAGTTTGAGAGAGGACATGGTGGACTGGCTGGGAACGAAGGGCCAGGCCTTCCAGGTACAGCCAGCCCTGAGAGGAGGGGTCGGGCCAAGGCAGAGCCAAGTGCAGCGGCCTGTGGATGCGTGGACTTGGCCTTCAGATGGAGCATGGACCCTGCCCGCTGCTTGCCGACCTGTGGCCAGGGACACATCCCCTCACCCCTGGGCCTCGGTGTCATCTGAGCATCTCCCCCAAGTCTTGGGGGCCATGATGTGAGACCAGGACTGGTGAGTGCCACACGGTCCCTCGGTACGTCCTCAAGCCAATGTCCATGCCCCACTTGGCCAGCCTAGCAAGCCAACAACACGGAGCATACGCTGGGGACAGCAGGGACCACCGGGGCTTGTGCATCACTGGACATAGTGAATAACCTAGAGTTTACTTGGTCTATTTGCTTGGGAACATGAAGGTCTGATCCAAAATTTCATTTTAATAACTGTAGTGAGTACCAGCTAGCAGGGAGAATGCTAAGTGACATTAGAAAGAGGCAGGCAGGGAGGGAGGGAGTGGGGCTTGGACAGGGATGATAATGATTTGGGGGAGCATAGAAAAGCATGTGCAAAGGTCCTGTGCAGGGAAGGAGCAGGGTGCATCTTGAGAGCAAAGAGAAGACCCGGATGCCTGGAGCACAAATGGTGAGGGAAAGGAACACTAGGTGCCACTGGGAGGGTGAGGGCTGACCAGGTGGCCAAGGCAGGAAACTAGGGAGCCACTGAAGCCATCTGAGCAGGAGAGAGACGAAATCAAACGTGCATGTTTAACGAATCCCTGTCTTGTCGAGAGAGTTGCTTCCAAATGTTTTTTGTGTGTATCTCCTTCTCTCCACCTGCCAAGGCTCCAGCCCCTTCTCAGCCACCATCATTTCTTGCCAGAAACGTAGCCTCAGAGTCCCCTTCGCTCTCTGAATCTTCAGGTGGCTGTGCTGTCCCTCTGCCTCCCGGGGCACCCCCCGCCAGTCCCCTCCAGCAGCCAAAGTGCTCCTTCAAAACTGATCCCGTTTTTCTCTCCCCACTGAAAACACTTCACTCATGTCTCCCTCCCACTGAGAAGAGAACCACTTCTGGACCTGGGCCCTGGGCCTGTCCCCTCTCTTGTCACATTCCAGGCACATTCTCTGACTCTCCATGTCCCCAACACACAGCATCCTCTCCCCACTTGGGGCTGCAGCTGCCCCTCCATCTCTGAAGATCCCCCTCGACTGCTCCTGCCGCCACCTCCTGGCTGCGGGGTGTGGGTCCAGGAGGGGACTGGGTTCCTGGGGATGCGGGCAGGAGCTAATCTGATGGCCTCATGTGACCACTCCTGGACTGTCAGATCAACTCTGACAGTTTCTACCATCAGCCTCGTGTAGAAAGTGAGGCGGGCACTGTGGCCTGCCCGTGGCTGCCCAGCTGGAGTTGGTCAAGCTGGTCTGCACAGGCCGGGCTGCAAAGCCTACACAGCTAATCCTCAGTGCCAGCTGCCCTTCTGCGTCCTCTCCCATCAGAATCACCCCGTGGCCCTGCCAGGAGCCAGGGAGCCCTCCCAGCCCCCCCTTCCCATCCCCTCTGACCTCTGCTCCTGCTCCCCGTTCCCCCATGACCAACAGGACACCCCGGGTCTCAGGGGCCCTCCTGCCCTCTCCCACAGCGTCCACCAGCAGGCCACCTCCAGTTCTCCTGGACCCACACCAGCTCTCCTGTCCACCACAGCCAGCCACCGCAGCCTCAGAGGTCTCCTCGTCCGGGCCTACTTCCTCCCATGGTCCTCCACCTAGGACGCTCTTCCAGAAGGACAGTCACTCCGCCTTGTTGAAGCACCTTCCGTGCCCACCCGGAGGAAGCACACCAAGGTGCACTTGAACATACTGCCCAGTGCTTCTGGGGATGCCTGCTGCCTTCGTCATTCATGCCTGGGATCTCCTGCCAGCCCTCTGGACACAGTTGGGACAGGAGGCCTTGTGTGCATGCTGCTGGCCCCCGTGCTCTTTCCAGCCTTCACGCCTGCGTTCCTCTCTTCCAATCACAGTCTCAGCAATGTGGCCCCTGCTGGCCTCGCCTTCTCCCCTCAGGGACCCTGGGCCAGCCTGCTAAGGAGCCCAGGCCAATAGCCTTCCCTGCCTTCCCTACTCCCACCTCCCCCTGCAAGCCGGAGCTTCTCTGCCTTGCTCGCCTGGGGTCTGCGTGCAGTGTGCAGACGCCTGGGCCCAGGAGAACCGGGATCGCACCCACGTCTTGGCCTCCTTGGCTCCCAGGGCCAGCACCACGCTGGGTGCACAGTAGGCGCCCGGTGAATCTTGGTGAAAGGAAAAACACATGAACGTCTGCCATTAAAGTCTCTATAACTTGGCTTCCAAATGTCTGGTTAGAGGCTGAAAATAATACAGAGCCGTCCAAACCAAAGCAAGAAACCCATGGGGGCCAAACCCATGGATTCCAACAGTAAATTCTTGACCTTTTTGTTTCCTTTTCCAAGATTGTCTGTAAAAAGAAAAAAAAGAGGTTTTTAAAAAATCCCCACCAATTACCTCTGAGATGAGACTGCATATGCCAAGTTTTTGCCTCGAGCACATTTTTACAGCTGAGTAATAAACCCCAGAAAAACATGCCTTATGATGGAAACACTGAGGGCAGCCTGTTCCAGCCGGGCCACTGGGCTGCAGGAAGATGGGGAACATTCCTGTCAAGGAGAGAGGAGGAGGAAGAAGTGCCGTCTGCAAACACCGCCCGCCCGCGGAGGCCGATAACCGGGGGGCTTTCCTCTCCTGCCATCCCAATGTGACTTCTGAGCACACGGGACACTGGCGTTTGCCGTAGCCATGAAAACGCACGGCTGAGTAGAGGCCGTGAGAGATGGGGAGACCCTGCGTTGGCCCCCTTTACAAGCCGTCTGAGGGTCCCACATCCTGTGGCAGAGACGGGTGTAAACATTACTGTCCTGGTCCCCACGCTGCCTGGAAGGCTCTACAAGGGGGCATTTTCCAGGAACAGGGGTCGTTTTTGGCTGCATGGGTGGCACTGGGAGAAAGAACTCAACTGAAACTCAGGAGACTGAAGTGTGGAACCTGCTTCCCCCATGACGCCTGGTGAAGCCTGAGCCACGAGCCTGCTTCCTGGGGCCTTGGTTTCCCCACCCAGCAGCAAGGGTCAAGGCCATGAGACGGTGGCCTGCAGCCTCTGTACTCATCCTCCTCCACGTGAGCCTCCACTGGCCCCCGGAAGGCCTCTTAGGAAATCCGTGTCCAGAGTCTCCTCGACATGAAGCAAGGAGGAAGGACAGGAGATGCCATCAAGAAGCAGGGCAATCAAAACCAAAAGCACCAGGCTTTTCCCAGAGCAAACGGAAGGTCCCCTCCTACAGCAAGTCCCAGGGACAGAGTCCGTCGGCTCCTGCCAACTTCGACTTAGAGTTCATGCCTTAAATCTCTCTCTTTTTTTTTAATTGTAAAAGTAATGGAACATTGGAGAAGATTTTGAAAACAAACTCCCAGATTTATCCCATGACCCTGACACCCCCAATTACTTTCCGTCTGCAGAGCTCCTCTCCGCCCATGTGTGGCCTGCATTCCCCCCTATAATGAGAAACATGCTTCACGAAATCAGGGGAGCCCAGCGAGCACTCCGAGCTGCTTCTCTTCTTCCCTTTCTTTCCTTTTCTACTGTTTACAAACACATCTGCAGAACTCCTCTCTCCTTGGCACTGGCTGTTTCTGTTGGTTAGTTTTGTCATTAAATTACGTTAATTATTTTATTGAGGGCCCTGCGCATCCCTTGCCTGTTTCTAATATTGCACCCAGGGCCTCTGAGCGCCCCGCACCGTGGGAGTGAAGCCCTTTGCCCCAACCACCCTCTGCCAGGGGCAGAGCTGACTTATTGCTGGTGTCGACAAATGGCCAAGTCCGTGCTGTCCTTCGCCGGCACACAGGCGCTCGGAGGCCGGCAGCTGCGCAGGGCTCCAGCCGTCACTCGGGCATTGTGCAGCATCGCCTAGGCAACCGAGGGCCAGGCTCAGCAATGGAGGAGGGTGGGAGCAGACAGCCATTCCCAGCGCCCCTCCTCCTCCTCGGTCACCTGGTCTCTTAGTCATTTCAGTCAATGATTTTCAAAAACCGTCACTTCCATTTATTAAGTGCCTACTACGTGCCGAGAACAGACAGCCTTGCTCTGGTTCGTCACTAATGCTCCCAAGAACTCTTGCAGGTTGATACGACTACTTCCCATTCTAAAGAGGAGAAAACTGAGGATCAGAGAGGTTAAGTGACTTACCCAAGGGCACGTGCACACAGCACCACATTTCAGTCTGACTGAAGCCTGAACTCTTTCCCTGGTAGAACTGGTAGATGTGTCCTGCTTCTTCCAAGAAGAGACCTGGGTGGTTGATCTGGGGACCCACTGTCAAAGCCAAATGGGCAATTAACTTCCGTTCTACCTCTTACATTTTAATGTCCTAGATGGCTGACTCCTCAAGTCAGATGCCAACAGCTCACAAATCCAGGTGACTGCTCAGGAATCAGTTGTGAGGTCACACCAGGGTAGGGATCTCAGTGGCTGGGCAAGCTGCTCTTCTGCTCCGTGGAGAATGGGGCCATTATGAAGTCAGATGGACCGTCGTCCAGGAAAGTGTGCTACACTCTGTTGGACACCCAAAGGCTGAGCGAACACCCTGGCTGCACAAGTGTGCTGTGCTGAGGGCGATCTCTGGTTCTCCTGAGGTCCTGAAGGGAGGCTCAGCTTCCCACAGGGCCAGGGGGCCTTAGGGTGAGATGGCCCCATCCTTGGGCTTCAGAGCACCCCCGGACATCATGGAGTCACTTCTAGGAGTTGCAGGGATTCAGGAGAGAGATGGAAGCAGGGGAGGGCAGAGAGGCAGAACCACAGAGCAGAAGACCAAGGCCAGGGGGTTGGAGCCAAGCTCCCAGGGGCTCCGGAGCATCGGCTGGAGCCTTCCCCACCCACAGCCTGTCCATCAGACCTTCCTAGGACCCAAGTTCAGGGTCTGTTGTTGCTTCTCACACGCCCGCTGCCACATGCAACTAAATTAAAAAGCAATTCAGCGAGGATTAGATGGGACTTCGCTGCTAATTACCCAGCTGCGCGGTGGAGTCACAGGAGTGTAACTGGCAGAGGCTGCATGTGTCCTGGTCACCCTGAGTGGGAGTGCACCATCCATGGTGCCCACTGGCCCTGGCCCCGAGCAGATGGAGGGTCAGCTCTGGCCAGGGGCCTGCTGAGTCAGCATGAGGTTCAAGCAGAACTCCAAGGCAGGAGGCTTGGGGACGCTGGCCTCGAAGGTCACGAGAGAGATACCTGGACAGGTCACTCTGTGCCACACCCAGACCCCACACCAGTCAGGCACCCTCTGGCCCCACAGCTCCCCACTCACCACTCTCCTTCGTGCTTCAGCCTCCCCTCCCTCTTCAGGCCTCTTCAGCCCTCACCAGCCCTGTAACTCTTCACTCCTGTAGCTTCCAGCATTTTCCATAACGCCCCCCTCCCCACCCAGGGAGTGTCTCACAGGGGTGTGACATGGGGCTGCTAGTCCCCTGCTCAAAACCACCACGGAGTGGGGTGGATCAGAGGCAGAGCGCGCCCTGCTCCTTGGCATGCAGGGACACCAGGGGAATGCCGGCATAGACCCCCGAGTGGGACCTTGAAAAGAACCCAGGAAGGTTTATCCAGGTTAAAAACACTCACAAAACCGGGCGTGGTGGAGCACGTCTGTAATCCAAGCGACTTGGGAGGCTGAGTCAGGAGGATCTCGAGTTCAAAGCCAGCCTCAGCAACTCAGTGAGGCCCTAAGCAACTCAGTGAGACCCTGTCTCTAAATAAAATACAAAATAGGGCTGGGGATGTGGCTCAGTGGCCGAGTATCCCTGAGTTCAATCCCTGGT